>JASDQU010219622.1:4280-14802 GCA_032191745.1 Picea mariana
CCTAGAAATATTTTTGATTTAAGTAGAAGTTTGTACACCTAGTAGAAGGGAGCAGTAATACAGAGATAAATTAGCTGTAAGAGAACTGCGAGTTAGCAAGAGATCTCAGTTTTTTGAGCTACTATAATTTGAGTGTATTTTGTAGCCATTTCGACACTTGTGAATATAATAGAAGAAAATTGATCCAAATGTGGGGGTATGAGCGTTATTTGCGATTTCCTGTCATTTCTGTTTTCATGAGAAAGTGAATGGAACTGTGCATGTTAGTGTTCCGGTTTCAATTGTTTCTCTTCATTTGAAGCTCTACAAGGTGTGCATCAACCCAGAGAGGAACACAAGGCAATCAAGAGGAATTTTGCTATGAGAGAAATACCATGGATATGAGTTATCAAAATCCTTCAGATGCAAGGAGTGCATGGGAGATCGAAGTCTGAACCAGACAAAACTCAGGAGGAATAACACGTCAGAAAGTGTTATCGAGATCCAGGAACCCGTTCCCCGGAAGAAGTGAAGGCTGAGCCTTCGAAGACTTAGAAAATATTCTAAGTTTGAAGCAAGTAAAATATTAGGAAGAAGAACTCCATCGAGCGTTGGATCACGGTGGAGAACCCCACAAGCCATTGGATCAAGTGGAGTTGCAAGGAGGTTAGTGACGGGGAATAGATCTGAGTGTAGATATGGAGGTTGTTGTGAGCCATTGATCAAGCACCTCAAGATTTCAACATTTTAGAAACTGGGAGTACAAGGGTCAACAGCATGGCACTCTTGACCAGTGGAACCCCAAAAATATTGGAGTCGTCAGATCTTCGAAGGCATAGAGTCGTTGATATGTAGTGAGGGGAGTGTTTCGTCATTTCGACGACTGGGTGGAGGAGCAAATAGATTTTGTGTAGGGCGAAGTCGTGAAACACGAAATGCCGAAATAATCATAGCCATCGATCCAAGGGATACCTGAGCCATAGATCTCGTGTCATCGTGATTTTGGAGTTCTTGACTTGGAGGGGTTAGGCGCCTTGTATCACAAGGTTTCGATATCGCGAACTGTGACACACTTTTCATGGTAGATCTTGTAGTCCCGGGTGTGTGGTCACATGATTTGGGGAAAAGGGAGGAGATAACCTCCGTTAGCCCTAATCAAAGTTTTGTGATTCAGAGGGGTCTGTACAGAGGGACTATTGCATCGAAAATTTTGAAACACCAAAAGGCGATGCGCCTTTTGGGATAAGCCCGTGGTCGCACCTGCGGTCTTGTGGAATTTGGGGCTTATGCCTAGTGGTGATTCACATGACGAACATAGAAAAGGGCCCGTGGACTTAGTGTCAAGGGTTCCAACTTGGAACTGAGAGAGAGCTATTTCGGCTCCTGAATCAAAGATCCTGACCTGGAGGTCACGCAACCCTTAGGAGGGATAGGGGGTCTGCATCAGTAGGACTCTATTGGCATCCATCAGATAGATAGATCCTGAGTCATCTAATAATATCACGTTTAACCTCAATAATTTTAAATCATTAATTTCTCACCGCCTTTCTTTCTAGATCGATGTTGTTGTCCACAATCAACATATTCATCGCACGATCTTGGATGAGGGAGCTTCCACATGTGTCATGTCATTGGATTTTTGGAAAGGGTTGAAATTGCCTAGTCTTAATCAATCCCCTACTATATTACGAGCTTTCTATGGGAGATAATTATGTCCTCATGGACTATTACAGTCCTTAGCTGTTCAATTCGGAGGAAAGACCGTTTTAGTAGATGTTGAAGTAGTCAATGCTCCCCTCGATTACAACTTGCTGTTAGGAAGAGGTTAGTTTTATGCCATTATTGTCATCACTTCATCGGTGTTTCGATGTGTCTAGTTTCCCCATCAAGGTAAAATTGTTACCATCGATCAGTTAGATTACTGCACCCTCGATGCTCACACAACTGCAACCAACAACATTCCTTTTCTGGGATGTTCCAAGATCACTTACGAAAGTGTTGGAGTAGGTATTTTAAAATAATCTTCATTTATGTGTACCTTTTCTACACCACTTCCTCCCACTAGGAAACACATTGCAACAATCAATATGATCTCGACTATGTCAAATCAATCCTATGAATCATCTGATCCCTGGATTGTGCCTAGTCCTTTATAATTCTATGCACTAAGTGACACCCTTCCACTTAGTCTTGCTGAGGTTGAATACAACGCCATCCAGTCTGCTTCTCCATCACTGGACGATCAACATCTTCTGGCATCTACAACTTACTCATTACCATCCTGGTTAGAATCCCTATCCTCTACTTTCGATTACATCCAACATATTTTTACATCAGACAAATCTATTATGAAAATTCTTAGTATCGAAGAGGCACCTTGGGCTGACAACCACCATTGTTCATCCTTTCTTCCTAGTTTGGATGAAATTGAGAAAGATATACACCGTATCTTTCCTAGCAATATCGTCGACTCCCCCCAATATTCAATACTCACTTAGGATACCATATTTGAGGGGAATTTTGGAAACATCTCTTCCGCTATTACTGTCAACATATTAATCAAAGAAGGTATTGTGGAAAACATTAATTTAGGAGAAAATTGTTCAGCCGAAGAAGTTGAAACTTATACCACCTTATTCAAAGAATTCCATGACATCTTCACTTGGATTTAGGAAGAAATTCCAGGGATCGATCCATAGATTGTTGTGCATGAGATAAATACTTACCCAGGAATTAAACCTGTCAGACAAAAACTTCACCCAGTTCACCCTAAGAAAACCGTGGCCGTAAATCCATAAATCGAAAAACTGTTGAAGTCTAGTTTTATTTATCTCGTCCCTTTGACCGAATGAGTTTCCAACATTGTTTCGGTCACTAATAAAGAAGGGACCATTCATGTTTACATCAATGTTACACGTTATTTATTTCACCCTGGCGATGTTTCTACAAGCATGTGTTCAAGCTCCCAAAAGGATCTTTCTCATGAGAAAAGTGACTAGTTTCCTCTTCTATAAAAATTGTTTTTGGAAGGACGTCACATGCTAGACATAAGATATAATGCGAAAATGCATGATTTTCACAGGCTGTCCTAAACTTGGCTTGCGAAGTTTCCGTATGCTACTCTATAGACAGGGTGCGACGACATTTGAATACTAAGGAAAGGACGAAGTTCACAGAGGTTCTAGAAGGGAATCTTCTATAATATGAGGTGGAATCCATATGGTTGGGATCCTACTGGCTTCTCTGATTTGCTGGGATCATCCTAATATCTTTAGCCATCTCTCCTTATCCTATATAATAATGGATTTCTCATGGAAAAGGTTAAGAAAGAGAAAGCAAGATCAAGTAAGGAATTTATGAAGGAATACGCTGAGAATTGTGTGAGGTATTCTATCTCAATTGATGCTTGAGGTCTTCTTTGGTCCATCAAGTTATTGTGGATCCTCTTCATACAAGTTTGGAGCAAGTGTGTGTGTTTTGGAGCAAAGGGCCACCGAAAGGGAACCTTGCAACATCAAGGTTGTTTAGTTGTATCTTCCACTTTTACTTAATATAATACAATGGCATTTTTATTTCCCATAAAATAATTCTCATTTTATTACATGACTCCTTGATCACATGTGTAAGTTTTCATTGAATATACTGTTGTTGCTTTCACTTTGGTTGGTTTGTGTTTCATTGCAGATGCTATATCACAAGAGAACTGAAGCAGAGTAGGGACAAAAAAGATATAAGGAAGAGATATTCAAAAATATGTCATTCATCTCTTGTCAGATGGTAAAATCGATGATTAAAGCTTAGGGAAAGTGTCATGTCCTATCTTGTTTTGTTCTAGATCGAGGTGGATCTAGGGAGATCAATTTATGTCCACATTCATTGATTTATCCATAACAAAATTGGTGACTCTGCTAGGGATACGATTTGTTTTGGTTTTTCACTGTCCATTTTCCTTTAGCCTACCTCTTTTCATTTTAAACCAATCTCTGAGTCTGTGGGGGATCCATCCAGACTCTCTGGATCTGAAAGTTCTTTTAGATTCTTTTCCCTTTTTCCAATTTTCCTTTGTTTACAGGCATTTTTGCATTGTATCCCATATACAACTTGCAAAAACCTTAGATACCTGCACCCTAATTGTTTAGACCAGTGTGGACTTTCCACAACCTACCCCATAGCTAGCTTGCAAAAATATTTAATTGCTGCACTGTACCCTACTGCCGGGCTGCGACATTGCCTGTAGAATTTTTGGATTAAGTCTTTTTGTCTTTTTGAGACCCAATTTTTCTTTAATAACTTGGGAGGAACTTTTAGTGCCAGTACTTGATTKTTTTCTGAGTGTAAGACTTGTTGTTGACTGGTTTTCAGGGATTGGAATCCCTTCTTCATCATTTTACAAGTTTTTAGTTCTTGCTTTTTGTCAACAAGGACATAATCTCTAGATTTAAATCTGAGTGCTTGATTGATAAAAGTCTCTGATTTGATTTCAAGTTTTGGATTGTTTTACATTTTTTGGATTGCTTGTTGATTGGAAAGTCATTTCATTTACATTTAGCGAAACACTTTCTTATCATCTTCATTGAAAGTTTGATTTGGGTATTTTTTGAGTGTATCGATTTTCTTTGATTACTTTCCCTTTTGTCATTATATCCTTGACTTGGTTTTGGAAAGGAAGAATTAAAGTCATCTATTCTTTGTAGTAATCATTCATAAGAATTTTTTTTGCATTCAATATTTTTTTTACAAGAGAACAAATTGGAAAATTTCATTGCTTATGATTGTTTGAAATTGTGTTCATTCAAGAAAAGGAATTATATTTCGTAGCTTTCATGTTTTCCGAAGAAATACTTTCTCCCTCTTGTAACTAGAGTTCATCGAGCTGAAACATTGCATCATTCATCTCTTTTTGCATATTATTGGGTRAAGATATCATACAACATCAATTTCATCTCCGTCTCCCTCTTGCGTAAAAAAAAACCATTAAAATACTACGTAATTTTAAAATTTATTAGTAAATTTTATTTTCTAGAAACTCTTTCCACCAACATTAGCTAGGCTAGCGCTTTGGAATAGGTTGTGAGGCACACTCTCCAAAGCATAAAACACACTATAGAATCTTGTGATAGGGAGTGTTCAAATCCACTTGCAACATTTTGTCCTGAGAAGCCCTTCTCACAAAAGGGTCAAACCTGAGGTCGCATTAAGGCTGGCAGACTTACTCACCCTGCTTTTTTGGTCTTGGTGTAGCGAATGTGCATATTATGGGGGTCACTTGAAGGTATACCCACAATTATGAGTGGAATCCTTTCGAGTCAATTTCAAGCTAGATACCCTTCCCTTGCACGTGGATCAGACTATCGATTATTTCCCTAGGCATCACTGTTGTTCTTGGTAACCTTAGTAGCCTATATTTTTAGAGTCTTACACGAGGTGACTGTGGAGGGGAAAGTATTCATGGTACCTGGAATCGACGTTGGCCAGACTCACTCGGGATCCTTGGAGGGTATATCCATGATTATGTGTGGGAGCTTTCACGAGTGTGTAAGTCCATTAAGCTGGTCTTCAATGTAAATTCTCCACCCTCTCTATCCTAGCCCCTTCTTGTCTTGAATTCACAATGTTGGATTTCATCACCACCTAGTGAATTCGAAATAATAAGGTTTATTTTCTTGGTTTGATTTCTAGATTTTATTAGCAAGTTTTGTTTGTTTCCGTAGTTGGCCATAGATTTTTTTCGTAACAGTTTTGGTTCGGCCAACATCGACCCTCCACGCCATTCACGTAGGATGCAAGGGATACCCCAGGAAGATTCAAAAGGGTATCTCCCTTTGCCTCCTAATCCATCAGAGTGATATCTTCAACAGAGCGAGGTCCAGGACACTATAACCTCACAAGAGGAAAGTTCTGCCTCTTTAGAAAGATTTCAAATTATTTCTGATTCTCTAGAGGATTTTCACATTCCTCCTAGATACGAGAGACATATTCTCTGGCTGAATTCATCAGGGGAACTTGTTGTTGACACTTCTGGAATACCGACCGGTCCCCATACAGGCCCTAGAGTCGAGAATCCCCTTTGGACTACTGACATATTTAGAAGATCGGCTCGCACGGTGCTATACCTTTACAACAACTTAGGGGAAAGTATTGATACACCTGTCGTCTCCCAACTGCCTAAAACGTCTGTTACATACATGATACCTTTAGACCATTTTGCTGGTACAACTAGCAACATCACCGTCGATCCAGGAACATAGTCAGTTGGTCCTAGCTCGACTTTTTCTCTCTAGATGGCCCATTATATTATGGTCCCACACATTATGACTATTCCTACCGGGAATGTGGTGGTTATCCAAGCTCCCATTGGCACACCACTCTCGTCTATACATATCCCGTCACTTCCTTCTGGGTATCACACTTTGAATCCTTCCACCGCCATCCCTACCAAGGTTCCATCCAGAGTTTCTGGACTTTTTGTTCCACCTGGGTACAATTCTACTATCGGTTTTGTTCCTACACCTTCCCAGGTCCTCTCTGGAGGGTCTTATCCACCTTTTCCTAGGGATCTGGTGCTAGTGGCACCAATCCAATTGGAAGCACCTATCATCCATTCACTTCTGGTTACTAGATTCCCATTGGAGGGAAATCTCACGTTGGGGGGTATCCTCCACTTGGAGGAAAACCTCAGGTTGGAATCTATAACCCACTATATGGAAAAAACACCTTAGGATCACTGGCCCAACTTTGGAACCTTATTTCCCAAAGAAATCCATAATCATCTGGGGGGAAAAAACCTCAAGTCACCTCTTTTATTCCCCCTCAGTCTGGCCAACCATATCCCTGTTCTTTAAATCCTGCTTGGGGTCCGAACGTTCAGTCTAGTGTCCCTTTTCAAGGGAACATTTCCAACCAACCCAATCCCATGGGATACATGCCTCCACATCCACATCCGAATCTGTCGAGAACTTTGACTTACATGCAGACTACTTACAGTCCTACTGGTTTATCGATGATACTTCCTCCCCAAAGTCACTAGTACCCTCAAGTGAATCGACTGTTTCCCTTTTTAGCCACTTTGTATTTACTCAAATTGTCTAGAATCTTGAATGATCCTATCTTACATTCTCCTCATTGGTCCGTTATACCAGCCAAGTTACCATATAACATTCCCAAATTTGACGGTAAACCGAGAGAAGACCCAAACAACCATGTTATAAATTTTCACCTTTGGTGCTCGTCCAACTCTTTGATGGACGACTCCATTCAGTTACGACTCTTCCAATGAAATCTCACAGTTTCAGCTGAAAAGTGGTATATAGAATTATCGTGAGGCTTCTTTAACGACTTCAATACCCCTCGCCATGGATTTTCTCACACATTACCAATTTCCCATCCGCTACGAGACAAGAAATGATATTTTAAGTTCCTTTGATCAAACTCAACCTTCTTGATCAATTATTGGCTGAATGGTTCACCAAATCATTCGTCAATAAAATCTCTTGTGATATTTCCATGGGTGGAGTTGTCACTGAATAACATGCGATTAGTCCTGCTTAGTACCTAGATCTCATTTATTCACAAATGGGCACTCTTTATGACTTGCTCCCTAACGCTCCTCGCCCTTCTACCACTGCTACCTCAAAAACCCCAACAAATTCTCATGCTGCTGATGGTGTGATTGGAACCTTCCACGCTAATGCTAAATCCACGTCAACCACTCACATCAATACCAAATCTACTACTTGTAATGTTCAAGGTGCTCTGACTCCTACTCCTTCCATTGGAAAAACTTCTGAGGTTAACTCCATTCAATCTGCCCCTGCTGACAAAAATAAATCTAAAAAAGGAAAGGGTAAGAATAAGGAGGATAGAAATAATAATATGCAATCCGATAAACCCAAGACATAGTCTGTTGATGATAAGGATAAGCGTAAAACTCGATATCCTTGCCTTATCTGTGGTGATGATCACTACATGAAAGATTGTCCAAGATGCACTGAGGTCACTAAGTTCCTTCAAGGGACCATGAATCCTCCCACGCCTGCCGTTTTGTCATAATCTTTCCATTATCAATAATAGGCTCAATTGGTCATTCATGACCAACCCTCTCCTTCCACCACTTCATATGTCCTTATGTGTATTAGTAATTCTACCAAGAACGACGTTGCAATCACCACTCAAGACAAAGATTATTCTCCTTCAAAGGAGAAAGTTGACAATTTACCACCTTCATTGGTTCAATTGCCTCCCTCAACTTCACCTCCCAAAGGTCCTCTTCATCTCGAACGACTGGGTCCCCCTCCTCCAAAGGGAATTGTCTGGAAGTCTGCCTTCAATTCTCATACACGTGCTACTCAAAACTACAACATTGTAGAAGATCTTGCGCAAGCACCCTCTACGATGTCAGCTCTCGAAGTCCTTCAAAGTTGTCTTGCTCAACGAAAGGCACTGTTAAAGGCCATCGGTGGAATTGATCCCCCAGATATGAATTTGATAATCTTTGACTTGGAAGACCACATTCCAAGGCTACCTCCTTAGTTAGCATTTCAACTTCAAGTTGTTGTCGAGAACAAGAACATATGTAGAATTGTTATTGACAAGGGTGCCTCGACGTGTTTTATGTCAGTTACTTGTTGGAAAGCCATTGGCTCTCCTCCCCTCACCGAATCACATAATACACTTAAGGCTTTCAATGGTTCTAGTTTTAAACCCTACAATGTTCTTCCCTCATTGTCTATTACGTTGGAAGGAAATTTGGTCAATGTCGAGGTCGATGTATTTGATGCGCCTGTTGACTATAACCTCTTACTTGGCCATAGCTGGATTGATTCCATGCGTGCCATCGTGTCAATCCTTTTCTGTGTGTTATGTTTCCCACATCAAGGAAAAGTCGTTACGGTTGACCAATTGGCCTTTTTCAATTTTGATTCCCGTACTAGAAACGTACCCTTTATCTCAAAGACACCTCCCGGGTATGAGAATGTCGGCATGGGTATTATGAAAGATTCCACTTTAATGGTTACCTTCCCAATACTGCCACCTGATATTCCACCTCCTTTTTTTTCCTCAATCAACATGATTTCCACCACTTTCCATGAAACCCTCGCATCTCATGACCCGTGGATAGTACCTGATTCTGGCGATTATCTTCGCTATGGAGAACAAATTCCTTTAAGTCCAGTTGAATTTTCTTATCAAGCCATTCAATCAGAAACCCCTTCGACTCCCTCTCTTTGTGATTCGTCTCCTGATCTATTTCACGTAATATTTCCTACGGATGATATGATCATGTCAGTTATGCTCATGGAAGACACCCCATGGGACAATAGACATCATCATTCCATTCTCTTCCTAGAACAACACACCATCGAGAGTTACCAATGGATTTCGACTCCGTTGACCGTTGTTGTCATTTCCTCTATTCTTGAGTCATCCCATCCACCGTTCCTCTTGACATATCCATTAAACATGGAGTCGTTGAAAATGTTCACATCGGAGCTTCATGTTCTGTTGAAGAGGTTGTCACTTATAAAGACATTTTTCAAGAATTCCATGATGTTTTCACTTGGAGCTACGAAGAGATGCCGGGTATTGACCCTGATATCGCTGTGCATGAAATTAAGACCTACCCGGATGCTAAACCTATCCGAAAAATACTTTGCCCAGTCCACCCTCGTAAAGTTGCTTCTATCAAGCTCAAAGTTGAAAAACTTCTCAAGGTTGACTTTATCTATCCTATGGCTTTAACCGATTGGGTCTCCAATCTCGTTCCATTCAATAAGAAACAAGGCTCGATCTGTGTATGTGTAGATTATAGGGATATCAATAAAGCTTGTCCTAAGGAAAATTTTCCAACCCCCTTCGTTGACTAGATCATTGATGATTGTGCCGAGAGAGAAATATTGTCCTTAATGGACGGTTTCTCCGGCTATAATAAAATTAATATTTTTCCCGCGGATCAATACAAGACTGCTTTCATTTTTCCTTGGGGTAATTTTGCCTACTGGAAACTGCCTTTCAGTTTGAAGAACACTGGTGTGAATTTTCAACGCACCATGTCTAATTCTTTTCATGATATCAATCACATTGTACAACCATATCTCGATGATCTACCGACACATTCCATGCGTCGCCAAGATCATCCGGTCCATCTCCAAGCCATTTTCCTTCATTGTCGTTACTATCATATATGTTTGAATCCACACACATGTGATTTTTATGTAGAGTCCGATTGACTTCTAGGTTTTATTGTGTCACTTCATGGAATTAGGGTAGATCCTTTGAAGGTTGAGGCTATTCTTAATCTACCTCCTTCTTCCACACTATGCCAGCTTCAAAGTTTGCAAGGGAAGGCAAACTTTTTGCATCGATTCATCCCAAATTACGCCGAGTTAACATAGGGTTTTACTCGACTGTTGAAGAAAGGTTACAAGTTTGTATGGGACAATACTGCCAATAAATCCTTTGAATATTTAAAACTTTCCTTAACTCGTACACCACTCCTTTTCCCACCCGATTATAGTCGATACTATTTCCTTTACCTCACTGCTTT
>JASDQU010219625.1:1483-18017 GCA_032191745.1 Picea mariana
TAGACCGTACCCTTAGCTGTACTACCCGACTACCCAGGTACTAGAGAATATCTTCCTGAGTGTTGTTCTCAGTGACACTATAGCAGTCAGACGACCGATCAGTTATCTAAAGAGGGCTTCAGGTAATCTAGGCCGATCCATACACAGGTGTCGTCTAATGCGCTACCACTTCAAGGGGTACCAACAGAGGCTACAAGGGTGGCCAATAGATGTGCGCTTAAATACCCCTTGTATTTCCTACGTGTATGAATCCCTCAACCACGGGTTTATGCGCATAATGACAGATCTCAGTGGCTTAAAGACGTCGGAATATGTCTCTACCCTAAAAATAATAATTAACCCGCACTTTTTGCCGAGGAAAGTGCTCTGATACCACTTATAATATACCAGATATAAAATGTATGCAGAACATAAATAAAATGCTAGAATGGCAGAATAACAACAATATAACCAGAACATTCACCACAATAGCACTGAAATGATAAGAGAATAATAATAGAAATAACACTTTGAATCTGAAAGCAATGTTCACGGGCCTCTTCGAGGGGGCAACCTCTAGTTGAGCAGAACTCTATTACAATAATATCCAAGTTAGGGTTCTCATACCCTCAACTCGTATTTATACTAAAAAGAAGCATCTAGAGGAAGATCCTTCTAGAATCATAAGCTTCTATTAGGTCTTCGTACGTCTGCCTTATTCTATTTTATTGAAAAGGCTTATTAATATTGACCTTTATTACATCCAAATATATTGTTCTACCTATGTGCGGGTTAGGACCTAACAGATCTAGGTCTAGTTAAGCATAATTATAACATGCATGGATAATGACATAAAAATACATTTAAACAAAGTAATTAATGTGGTTCACAAAACTTTGGGCTACATCCACAACAACTGGCTTCTTTATTATTCCTTGTGCAATTCATCTCAAGCTTGCGCATTGTGCTTAAAATGGATACATCATGATTACTTCTCTACTCTTCCCAGCTATTCTGCAGTGCGAGATTCTCTCTACAAAACTCTCCCTACACCTCTAGACACAATCTCTCTCTCATTCTTAGTCTATTCTCTCAGTATCAACAACAACCTATTCTATGTGACCCATTACATATTCATAGAATTTAGGGCTCAAAACCCTACTTGTTTATCCCCCAAAAACCTATGAAAAACCATGACAACTCATTGTTCAGGTGTTCTTTTTCTTGTCTTTGCATGTGCATGCTTCTTTTACCTTCCCGACTACTGCTCTTCCTAATTTTGCGTGTCTACCAGCTTTTGCACGTGCCCTCATTCTTTGTTCTTCAAACCACCTGTCCAACAGTTACCAATTTGATGGATCTTCTTTAGGAGGGTAGAGTATACATTATGGAAGTGTGAGGCACATAAGGGAGAGTACAGTGTCAGATGGTAAATTTGGGTGATGTTGTCAACAATATCAAGGTTCCACATAGTCATCTCATGGGAAACTATTTGCTAAGGTATTTGAAGGCACACGATGAATGAATTATCTATCCTTGTAATAATCTCCTTGTTATTAATGGCAAGAGGAAGTCTCGATGGACGTATTGTTTCTTGGCCTCTTGGTGGATGTATTGGAGGATTGTGTGGTGTTCTCTTCTTCTGGTTCGTTCTTGCTTGGTAGAGGCTTATCTATTGATGCATTCGTGGGTTTCATGGTATTGAAGGCATTTACTACTTTTTTCAGTCTCACCATTCCCTCTCTACTGGATAATTGTTTGTCTCATAGTTCGCCCGGTGCACTCTTTCCAGTAGATAATGGTTTCTCTAGGGATTTCTCCATTTTTTTGTTCAGGCTGGTCTGTATTTTTATCATTCATCTCTCTTCGTGCTCAATTGCTGGATATCTAGGGAAATTGGAGCAATGTTGATACATGGGATAATCAATTGCATCAGGACAAGGAAATGGTGGAGAATGAATTTGAGGAAAGACAACATTTGGTTATTTTGGTCAATTCTCTTAGTTCCACTCTATCATTTGATTTGGATACCCTAGTTCAACATAGAGTTTTGGTGGGGAAACTTCAAGATGAGGCTGACGTTCTAAGAAGACAAATTGGATATCTTCAGCTCCAGCTGGCTCACATGGATGCAGATCATGGGAATTATCTCCCTAGAGGGAGTATGGGTAGCACGACTGCTTCGAATATGGCACGACTTCCAAACTTAAATGACCCATGTGGCATCTTGTAAGGACTGTGACAAGCTTGGAAATGACATTGGGAAGGATCCAGATTCAAATCTATGAGTATGTTTTGTCTTACAACATGTATTAACGGTATCTATTACTGAATTTATACATTTTAGCATAGTAGTAGTGTTAGAATTTGGCTAAGTCATAGTAGAAGGATATAATTATGGTTGTTAGAAGCTAGAATTTTTTTATGCTATCTGGCTCTTTTTTTTGTACTGAGTGGTTTTGAGCACACCCTTTTTAATGAATAAAAACCCACCATCTTTTGTTGAAAAAAACAACCACAATTAAGTAAAAATTGGTTGATATACGTCGATCGACACCATTTTTTGCCTTTTAAAATTAATGACACCCATCGACGTATATAAATCATTTTTTTACTTAAATGTGTTTTTTTTCTAGTTGATGACAAACATTCTCGGGGAAGATTAATAAACCATTAATATATTAATACATGATTAAGTATTAATATATTAATTAATTGAATATATATTAATGTATAAATCAAAGAATTAATATATTAATTAATTGAATGCAAATTAATGTATTAATTAGTCATGAAATTAATGTAATGTATAAATTAAAGTATTAGTGCATTACACCAATGCATTAATGTGTACTATAATGTGTAATGTGTTAATTAATTAATACAATGATAATGTATTGTATTAATTAATTAATTAATTAATTAATTAATACATTATTAAGTAATAAATTACTAGAGAACTAATACGTGAATGTATTATAACAATACACTAATAAAGTATTAATGCATTAATAAAATAATACATTATTACATTAATCCTTTAAGTAACACATTAAAATAAAATAATAATACATTATTACATTAATCTCTTAGAATATTAGCTAATTAATTGATACATGAATAAATTATTAATAAATTAATAAAGAAAAATAGATTAATAATATTTTTACATAAATACATTAAAGTATATTAATATATTAATAAAGTAATACATTAGTAAAATATTAATTTACATTAATAAAGTAAAATACATTAATAATATATTAATGCATTGATGTGATAATACATTAATGTAGTAAAAATCCTAATGTATCAATTAAGTAATTTATTAATGGTCTATTAATCAATGTATTTATAAATAAATACATTAATGTGTTAAAGTATTAAAGTATTAATTAATACCCGGAAGGAGTTATTTAATCAATGTATTAATAAATAAATAAATTAACGTATTAAAGTATTAATGTATTAATTAATTACGTTGAAGGCTTTCTTTTAAGGGGAGGTTCCCTTGAGCCCTTTGTCGTTTGTCCATAACCTATCAATGGAAAACATGTATGCAATGCAATTCAACCAATCCAATTCAGCCAGTTGTTCCTCCTTTGTCCCCACTGCCTCCCACCGCCTTTATCGATGTCCACCCAAGTCTAATAATCCAACAGGAGGAATCATGCATGGGTTTGGATTAACCCGCCAATTGTTCCTCCTCCTCAAAATTTGTACCCACTGCCTCTGTACAACCTAAAAAATTGTACTTTTCGCCTCTCTGTCTGGATAAGGATGTTCGCACATAAATGGAATTCCTCTCAACTCCTAGCATGAAAAACTTTATGGAGAAATTGATGTCTGTTGTCTGCACAAAGTTTCTAGCAAGAGATGGACCACTTCTCAACTCCTGGCTCGAAAAATTCATGGAGACACTCTTGTTTTCACAAGGATGCTCACAAGAGATGGAAAATTTCTCAACTCTATCTCTCTCACATGTTTCTTGTAGGTCTTCTGGAATAAAAAAAATCTACACAACGATGTGTCTCCTTATACAATGTTACTTCAACAAATTTCTAGACAAGAGCCTGAAGATATGGAGAGGGAATGATCCATCTTTCATTTGTCTACTACAGCTTTTTTGTAGGGTAGAATTAGTATATTTCTTTTGTATTTAGTGTTATGGATTTGAGATTAATACATAACCCCACTTCCCTAGGTTGTTGGAAGGATCCCTTGGATGTGAAGAATGAAGGTATGAGTGCCTTCAATAGATCTCTTTGCATCTTCGGACTATTGGGCAATGACCAAGCAACACACTGCTCGGCAGTGACCAACAAAGGGGGTTGATCACCATTCAATGAAGTCAAGGTCGGTTAAATGCCCTCTTAGACCTCCAACAATTGAACATCGTGGGTCGATGTAGGGTAGTTTGAAAAGACGGTGTTAGATAATATTGGACGAATTTATAGGCAGGGAATGTTCATCTCTCATGACGATGATAATTATGTGTTACTCTCCATGGAGCCTGGACTAGTGGGGCCGTTGTTTGAGGGGAAGCCGATGAGAGTGGCATGCATGACTACTATTTCAAAGAGGAAATAGTTCGAGAACATTAGATGTGACGATGAAGAAGACACAGTTTTCACTTCTCAACAAACTGATTTCCATGGAAGTCTCAGAGAAGAAACTGTTGATTTAGAGAGTTTTACTTCTGAGGTTTACTATGATTTTGAGAACTTCTCACCACCCTTCTGCAGAGATAATTCTACTTCTACAACCAAGATGCCAGTCCGTGATGATGCACAATCCTCCACAATTGACAGTTGTTGTTGCCACAGTGATAGTTATGATTATGATGATGAATATGAGGATGATGACAACAATGGAGTCGAGTTATCTTCATTTTCATCTACTTTTGCACCTGCACCTGCACAAAGATTTATTAATTATCTATTTCAAAAATCTGATAAGGATCTAGGATTGCCTCTTTCTCTTTCCAGATTTGATGATATGTAGATAACAAATCTGAAACTTGTGTAGTAAGAACACCAAGAGTGTCATGGTGTCTTTTCTCATTCAAGCGGGAATCAAGTTTAGTGGGTAGCATCTGAGTTTCATTGGAAGGGGTTGGATGAAAAAATAGAGCTGGTATAATGACAAAATACAACTTATCTATCTTTCTGAGGAGGACAATATTTCCATTCTAGCGAAATCATATTATGATCAACAATTCTATTGGAAGATGCACTTTTTCGGTTGTTAGATAATTTTTTGGGTATAACATGTCTCTTGAGGATCATGGGTAAGTCTCTTTGAAATCATTAGAAAATAGTAGGATTATATTATATGCATGATGAACATTGCAATGAAGAAAACATAAGT
The DNA here is from genome assembly GCA_032191745.1 of Picea mariana. NCBI lineage: Eukaryota > Viridiplantae > Streptophyta > Pinopsida > Pinales > Pinaceae > Picea > Picea mariana. The sequence goes on from JASDQU010219625.1 coordinate 6,833, forward strand.
TCATTAAATGAAATTGAAGCATACATTAAAAAAGGCTAGCCTGAGATAAGCTCCCAACATACAAAAAACTGTATCACATAGAAACCATCCAACATACAATATCAATGAAGTTCACTTTGTTATATGGTCATAAAATAACATTTATTGTCACTGGTGTAGCACAATGTTTACTTCTAGAACATAATTTAAGTAGAATGTGATGTTGATAATGTTATTTTATTGCCCTTGTTTTACCATTTCTTTGGGGAAAAAATGTCATATGGGGAACTTTGATGTTTTGATATCCATTCTTATGAGATATTCAATTATCCTAAATAAGGTTGTCCAAGGGTTTACATTTTGATATTATAAAACTGACCCATACTTTTAATACCACTAAATTTCTAATGCCATGAGTGCTCTTAAAAGTTTAAGGTTGAACTGAAAAAATGTCTTATGCTTTATTTAATAAAGCAATGCATCTTGTTCATGATACTATTTAATCCTTGATGACTTCTTTACATCTTATTCATATATGGATGCATTGGGATATTTCAAATCATGATCTATCATAGTGTTAATATCTCAGATCTGAAAACAGTTGTTGAACAGATACATAGGCATTAAGATCTTTGTGGTAAGTGCTTGCTTCATTGAAACCATGAAACACATGCAATAAAGATGTTCAAGAAACATATTCTTGAACCATGAAAGGTCATCTAATCAATCACTATATAATCTATGTCAACACTGGAAAGTCATGCTTTTAGAATATATGAAAGGTGCATGCCACTTTCCTATTTTTCTTGTCACTCATCAATATGAAAAACCCTTTCTGATTGTGTTCATTGAGTAGATCTCGTATAATTCATTTCTATTAAAATAGAAAAATGATGCTCTCATGTTACCTAAAATACAACATATATTAACCTTTCTATCCTGTAGTTATTTTCACTACCATTTATTTTGAGAAAAAAAAAATCAATCTTCATTTTGGGGGAACCTCACAAGGGAAATCTATTAGGTCAAAATTATTCAAGAGTTGCATGTGTTGATTTTTCATCCTCCATCTTGGATTTTCTAGCCTCTAGCCTCCATACTGACAAAAAATGTAGATAGAACAAGAGTATAAGACGTAAGGTGCATAATGCTCTTTATTAAGGAAAAACAACTAAGCTAAATAAGCTCCATCAAATCAAGAATATGAAGAACCTAACAAAAATCCTAACAGACTCGTACAATGACTATAACAAATGGAAGTGTACAGTCACTACTACGTTAAGGTTTACAACTAACACTCTGTCTTAAACTCAACGTTTACAGACATCATCATCACTGATAAAGTCTAAGTGTTTCATTTGGAAATCAAAAAATGGATTTACACAATGGATTTTAACAAAAAGAAATTCAGAAATGCAAATTTCTGTTGGTCTATGTGTCAGCTCGGCTTACAATACATAACAACAAAAATAGAATTTAGCTTTTCACTTGATATGGGTTTCTTCTTTCTCTTCTTCCAAACTCTATACTGTTCTAATCTAGTTATTTTTTTCATTTTGGCCTTGATACTGAAAGCTTCGTGCTTTGCCTTTTTTCTTTGTCGCTACAACTTCATATTTAGAATTTGATGAGGTTACTTATCCCTGTTTCTTTCATCTTCTTCTGCAACAAATTTTTCTTTGATAGTGGGTTGGTGCCACCTCTATAAACTATCATCAATGCCCTTCATAGCTTGGGCTACACAATCAACGAACTACTTCCACATTAACTCAGAATAAAATCTGATTTCTTCAAAACTTCATTGCATGAAGATGGTTTCAAACTGGTCTTCATTGAAATCCTCATCCATGTCTTCATCTTCTTCTTCTGGCTTCTCACTTGCATACTCAAACAACTTGTCAATCTGATATAAAAAATTATAAGAAGAACCATATTGGTTCTCTTCTTTTTGTTCTTTTATGAGAGCCCTCTTTGTTTCTGCAACCAAATCTGTCTCCCTCCCAAACATGAGGCAGTCACCATCATCATCATCATCATCATCATCATCATAGATTGATTGTTCAATCCATTTCAAATCTACATCAATGCCATTATCTTCTGCTTCAGCTGCTTCATTGACAACCATAAGTGTAGTAGCTTGAATGATACTGTCACTAAACCTTCTTTCAAGAACTTCTTCTGCAGTGACCATATCATCCACTTGGTTCTAAATGCTAAGTAGGCTTCCTCCTCCAAACATAAATTCATCAATTTTCTTCTTCTCTTCCATTATTCGAAGGCACTCATCATAAGATAGGTTATCATCATCAAATTAAACTTCAATATTTCTTACCTGTGTTTCAAAGAGGCCAATTTCTGCACAATGTTCATAAAAAATCATTGATGTTGATCCTTTGTTGTCATAAACAAACACTATTGGAATAATTTCATCAATGCAGGTTGTTGTACTGATAGCTTCACCATCAATTTCTGCAATTTTCTTATGCTTTGCTTCACACATAGATGAACCTTTTTTCTCTTCCTTTGATAGATCTTCTTCACACACATATGCTCCTCCATTATTTTCCCCTGGTATCTCTGCTTCAGACACATATGCTTCTTCCAGAGTCGCAACAATCAATAAATTGTTGCTCCCTCTTTCACTCTATTTTTTTTCAAGAATACTCCACACTTATTTCAAAAATGTTGTTTCTCCAACCTTGTGCAACATACTGTCATCCAAGGCTTGTTGGATGAACTGCAATGCTAATGCATCCCTTTCCTGATCATGTAGATTATGATAACAGTCTACAAGACACAAAAAAATTTCATTCTAACATACAACCGTTCAAAATTCTTACCATTATACTGTGGCGATAATGGTAGATTCATGCTCATGTTGCTCGAAATATCATCAATTTTCCTCTGATATTCTTCGTGTGTGGGCTCCTCAGGTACAGTTGGACCTCTCCATTTGTCTTTTTTAAATATGTTGTCATTTCTTTGTTGTTCTCTCTCCATATTCGTCTTTGTTGACCCATAACAACGTTTCTTGGTTGTTCATTCACAAATTTGATCTCATCACTTGTACACTAAATGACGCGTAGATTCCAGATCCTCAATTTTACTCTTATGACTCTATTTTACTCTTTTCATGAAGAAAATACATACACAAAAAAAAATGTTGTAGGATCACAAAATTGTAAAAAAAATTAGATCTACAGGAAATTTCATGTTTCCTTGTATGGATCTTGCTGGATATGACTATCAGAGTACAAGATCTTACAGAGTCAGAACTTCCAGTTGGGTTCTTTATTGACGGTAACCCTTTAATGACAAAATTGATCCATGATATTTGACTAGAGAGCCAATGCTTATTTCTTTTTAACTAAAATAAATATTAATTTCAAATCCGATATCTCAGAGTTTCCGGTCAGAATGTTTACACATAACTGTAATTTTTTTTTAAATAATACTTGTTCCTTTGTGATATTTGAACTATTTCAATCATATAATTCAAATATCCCTCTATATTTTCAACTATGTCAGCCAAATTTAACCACCATTTGTCCCCGTGTTGATATCCACGAATGATGGTCTCTGAAGACTTGAATCTCACTCCAATGCAGAGATTGGGAATGAATGAAGAGCCGATGAGGATCGATCTGGTGCCCTTTTTGATGAGAAGTTGGGGTTTCAAGTTTTGCGAATTCTGGAAAGACCCACAGAGCTGGGCACGATATTATCTCTGCGAGTGGTGGTTACCGGCTTCACAAAAAGGCCTTCTCTCCTGCTTGTTCTGCTGAAGAAGGAAAAACTTTATTAATTAATGGCTGTGGACAATACCACAATCACCATCTAAAGGCGAAACCCAAAACGAAAAAGAAACCCGATTATTCTCAAGATCTCATCCGATTGGTCGTCCTCCTTTTCTATTCTTTGGCCTCCGGAACAAACTCGCTCTCGTATAGAAATCATTTTGAATCCGTTGGGCCGCGCGATTTTCGATTTATGATGCACCACAGCCTTGAATACTGCTCCCCTCTATTGACTCGGCATCTCCATTTGGCGCTGAGAACCTCTAAGAAGCTCTTTCACTCTACGTGAGAATGAGTTTAAGCTCTTTCACTCTACGTGAGAATGAGTTTTCCTCTACATTGGGCGTAGAAAAAAAACTCAAAAATATAATACGCTAGTCCCCTTTTCTTTATTGCATTTAAGGTATGGTTGTCCCCCGAGGCTTAACCTTTAACACCTTATGACCAGGGGTTGTAACCCTGGGCCGGGCGGCTTTATTTTGGTTCCTCGACACTCTTTTTCGTATGAGACCTGGGGCCCAGGCGCTTAGTTGCGCGGAGGTTGGTCAGCTATTTTGAAAAACGATATGGAGAGGGTCTGCGTAACAATAACCCAAAAGACCGCTGATTTCGTTTCTCTGTCATGCAGGTGTTGATGAGTGGTTTTACAAAACCGGAGTGGAAGATCCGCGCAACAATTTTTCAAAACTGCCTGTTTTCTCTTCACACGTAGCGCGGTGGTTGGCTCACCTATTATTTGGCGTGCAGTTTTCCAATGTGCGTTGCAGCGTAGTCATCGGTATTTTTTAATGTAATGGTCGAGAGAGTATTCTTCACGTCTGAGATACACCTTATTCTCTGCGCTCTTCCTCCTGGGATCAGATCAGGCTGCTCTCCAGGCTCTGTGGAGAGGCTCACTTCCTGATTTCTTCACTCCTTAGATCGGGATGCTCTCCAGGCACTGTGGAGAGTCTCACATCCCAAGCTCTGACACCATGACAACAAATATAGATAGAACAAGATCAAAAGACGTAAGGTGCATAACGCTCTTCATTAAGGGAAAACCGTTGAGCTAAATAAAACTTGGAAATAATGGAATAAGTGCAGTTGTAAGCATCAGTTCTAAGAATCAATTCTAAGAGTCAATTTGTAGTTGAGAGTCTAGTTGTTTTTGGTTTGCATGTAATTTCCTATTTAAGAATGTAATCAGTCTTCATTGAATAATAGATAAGTGAGCATATTGTGTTTGTTTCGCATATTTTATCTTGGTATGAGAGCCACCTAGAAAAATGCAAAAATTTATAGAAATCCACAAATCCTTCTCTTCTTGAAGAGTGCGGCGGCACACTACTCAGCCTTCTGGTGGATCAAAAACTCAGAAGTCGAAATTCAGTTACAGTGCGGAAGGATTTAACTATTTCTGCACCCAAGTCATTCGTAAGGTGCAGACTCCTTGCAGTCTAAAGCAGCGTGAGGTGCGGACACAAATGAGCTTTCCGCAGTCTAATACAAGCGTGAGGTTATTAAGGGAGGCAGCGGAGCTTGAGGGTGCATGAGGTTATATCGTGAGTCTTGGAGCATTGTATAAGAGTTTATACACTCACTTTATAAGAGTTTTTTATATAAGAGTTTGTTATTACATGGAAAATCGTGGAGTTTTTATATAAAAGTTTTTATATACAAGCTTTAATTTTTATATGTAATGTTTTGAATTAGAGTACAGCATTGTTTTATTAAGTGGATACTTTTTAAAGCGTGAGGTGAAGAGGGATTTATTCATTTTTTTATTAAAAGTTGATTATTTTATTTAAAGTGGATATTTTGGATATTAAGGTGCATGTATGGTGGTGTTGTGATTTAAAGGTGGATGCATGCATGATTTAGGATGAGAACATAGATAGAGTTGGATCAGTGGATCCGAAGGCAGAGCAACGGACTGCTCAACACAGGCGAAAACTCGACGGAAAGTTGTATATCCTTGGTGATTTACTTGCAGAGACTAAATTGCAGCGATGGCGAATCCGTTGACAGAGACCTACCTTAATGAAACCAACAAGTTAGATGGCTCGATTTTCATTAACTGGAAATTCAAGATGAAGACGCTCATGGAAGGCTATGGTGTCTGGAACATTGCGAAGGGAACTGAACTGAAACCTGATGCGACTGTCGGTGCGACAACAACATAGATCTAAGATTGGGAGAAGCATGAAAACAAGGCAAAGGTATTGTTGCGCATGTCAGTTAAAGATAGCATAATTCCACATATTAGAGACACTACAACTTCTGCTGCAACATGGACAACGCTTAAAGCAATTTATGAAACTAGCAACACAAATCACATTTTGTTCCTAAAAACTAAATTGTTAGGCATTAAAATGGATAGAAATGAATATGTTAGTTGATTTTTGGGTCGTATTAAAGAAGTGAAAGACAAGCTAGTAAATATAGGGGAAACTGTTTCCAACACTGACCTGGTCACTATTACCTTAAATGGCATGCTAGAAGATTATCATACGTTCATAACAGGTCTCGCAGCAAGGGAGAAACCTCCCACGTTTGAAGAACTTAAAGGTATTTTACAGCAAGAGGAAGAGAGGCGCGGGAATATGAAGCCTCAGAATAAAGATTTGGCGCTGTGGCCAAATAAGAGATCTGCGAGAGGGAGATCGGGAGAAAGAGGCAGAGGAGGTAGTTCATGGCAGAGAGACGGTTCATGGCAGAGAGGCAGTTCATCGCAGAGAATACAATCTCCAAATCAATGTATGCAATCCGACAGGAATGAGTCAAAGAGATGTTTTTATTGTGGTCGACCTGGACATATTGTTAAAGACTGTCATAAGAAGAAGAGCGATGAGGCTAGGAATAAACCTAGAACACATTCAGGTCATTATGCAAAAAAATCGTCAAATCAAAATCTCAGATTATTTATTGCTAGTGATGATATTGATGAACCCCAAAATTTTGAATCACGGGATCTTAGGTTGTTTGTGTCTAACGCTGCTTTATCTGCTGCAACAAATGATTCTGGTGCTTGTTTTGTGGATTTTGGAGCATCAATACATATGACTTGTAATAAAAATTGGTATGATAATTTCAAAGAAACACAGAATGGTGCCATCATATATCTTGGAGATGATCGTACTCATAAGATCAAGGGATATGGAGACATTCCTATGACATTGCCGAATGGTACTGTTCGTCACATTCAAAATGTTGTTTATGTGCCAGGAATACAGAAAAATTTGATCTCTATGTCCACCATTACTAATCATAACTTGAAGGTTGAATTATTCAAGAATTATTGCATACTGAAGGATCTACTGGACCAATTCCAAACTGTTGCAATGGGAGTTAGAGAAGGAGGCCTATACAAACTTGATGTTACTAGTAAATCACATCACGCACTGACTTCTGCAACTATGCCAACAGAGATTCTTTGGCATCAAAGGTATGGACACATCAATCATCCTGAGTTATTGTTATTACAGAAGAAGAATATGGTTGAAGGACTTCCCATGTTAAAGAATGAAAAGGTTGCGTGTGATGGATGTGCATTAGGAAAAATGCACATAGATGAATTCCCCTCTAATCCTGATAGGAAAAAGAGAGATGTGTTAGATATTGTGCATACTCATGTTTGTGGGCCTATGCAGACTAGGTCTTTAGGAGGTGCATTTTACTTTCTGTTATTTATTGATGATTGCATGAGATATACATGGGTTTACTTCCTTAGACGAAAAAGTGATGTTTTCGAGTACTTTAAGGGATTTAGAACCATGGTGGAAAAGAAGACAGGAAAATCCATCAAAATCCTCCATTTAGATCAAGGGGGAGAGTATAAATCAGAGGACTTCAACAAATGTTGCAAAGATCACAAAATAGTACAACAATTTACAGTACCTCACACTCCATAGCAGAACGGAGTCACTGAAAGGAAAAACAGAACTCTGGTAGAGTGTGCATGTAGTATGATGAAAGGTAAGAATCTCTCAAATGCATTTTGGGCTCAAGCCATAAATATTGTAGTTTATTTAAAGAATAGAAGTCCAACAAGGTGTCTTGATGGAGTTACTCCTTTTGAAGCCTTGTATGGTTCCAAACTTACAGTTCATAATTTGAAAGTATTTGGGTGTAAGGTTTTTTCTCATATTCCAAAGGAGATTAGGAGGAAATTGGATGCTAAAGCCATTAAATGTATTTTCAATGGGTATTGTTCTGAATTTAAAGCATACAAACTGTTTGATCCTACTACTCACAAAGTGTTTGCAAGTAGAGATGTACTTTTCCATGAGAAAGAAGCAGGAAATCATGACAACAACAGTCATGAGGAATGGTAGAGACTTCTTGATGAAGGAGTTAAAGAAGAGAAGCAAGAGCAACAACCCACACAACAACAACCATCCCCACAACGACAACATCAATAACAACAAGAAGGATTCAGTGATATGGACAATTCAAGCAGTCACAATTCACCTAGAGGTGAAGATAGATCTTCACAAAGTGGGAGGAAGATAATCAGTTGAAAATATCTTCACGACAGATGGTATAAATACTATGCCCTAATGAGTAGCATTTCAAATGTCAAGGAACCCATGAGTTTTGATGAAGCTAATGAACATGATGAATGGCGAAATGCAATGGAGGAAGAATATGGATCTACAATGAAAAACAATACTTGGGAATTGACTAAATTGCCTAAACATAAGAAGCCCATTGGATGCAAATGGATATACAAACCCAAGTTTAAATTAGATGGTAGTATAGATAAGTATAAGGCTAGACTGGTTGCAAAGGGGTATTCACAAACATAAGGTATTGATTATGATGAAACGTTTGCACCAGTAGCTAAATTCAATACTATCATAATGTTAATTGCCTTAGCTACAAAGTACCATTGGAAGCTACACCAACTAGATGTTAAATCGTCATTTTTGAATGGTGAGTTAAAGAAGGAGGTTTACCTTACTCAACCTGAAGGGTTTGTGGAAAAAGGGCAAGAACACTTCGTGTGTAAGTTAAAGAAAGAATTGTATGGACTAAAACATGCACCTAGGTTATGGTATGAGAAGATAGACTCTTTCTTTCTTCAACAAGGTTTTATGAGGAGCAAAAGTGATCCAAATCTGTGTTCCAAATTTGATGAGAAGGGGTATATAGTATTGATTTCCTTATATGTTGATGATTTGATAATTACAGGAAATGCAGAAAAATTAATTGATGAAATCAAGGAGCAATTGTCATAGGTATTTGAAATGAAAGATCTTGGTGAGTTACATTACTGCCTAGGTCTTGAAGTTTGGAGAAATGCAAGACAAACTTTTGTTTTCCAAAGTAAGTATATCAGAGAAATACTTAAGAGATTTAAAATGGATTAGTGTAAGTCTTCTAGTGTTCCCATGCAACAGAATGTGAAACTGTCTTGTGATGATGGTTTGAAGGAGGTGAATGGCACCGTGTATAGACAGATGGTGGGTAGTCTGAGTTATCTCACCACAACCAGACCTGATATTGCATATTTTGTGAGTGTGTTAAGTCAGTTTATGGTGAAACCTCATGAAAGCCATTGGAATGCAGCAAAGGTAGTACTCAGGTATCTAAAAGGTACACTTGATTATGGTATTAAATATACTGATGCATCTGATGTTGAGTTGACAGGTTATTCAGATTCTGATTGGGCTGACAATCTGGATGATTGAAGATCAACCACTAGATATGTGTTTGGCATTGGATCCGGGGTTGTTTCATGGAGTAGTAAAAAACAACCTACTGTATCTTTGTCTTCTACTAAAGCAGAATATAAAGCCTTGTGTGCAGCAAATTGTGAAGCTGTTTGGTTAAGAAGAATTCTTCAAGATGTTGGAGAAGAACGAAAGGAACCTATGATGATCAAATGTGATAATCAAAGTTCAATCAATATTGCAAAGAATCCGATTTTTCATGGGAGGAAAAAGCATGTTGAAGCTCAGTTTCATTTTGTTCGAGAAAAGTTGCAGTCAAATGAAATAGCTCTTATGTATTGTAATACTAGTGAAAATGTTGTTGATATTTTCACTAAGCCTCTTGGAAATATTAAGTTTGAGTTCTTTAGGGACATGTTAGGTGTAGAAGTTAATCCATTCTCCATTAAGGGGGGGACTTGGAAATAATGGAGTAAGCGCCAGTTGTAAGCACAAGTTCTAAGAGTCAGTTCGTAGTTGAGAGTCTAGTTGACTTTGGTTTGCATGTAACCGACTCAGTAGCGTCTTTTTATTATTTAAGAATGTAATCAGTCTTCATTGAATAATAGAGAAGTGAGCATAGCCTTACCGTGTGTTTGGTTCGCATATTTTATCTATAATCTCCCACAAATCAAGAACCTGATAGGAATCCTAACAGACTCTTACAACGACCAAAACAATTAGCAGTGTACATTCACTACTATGTTGAGGTTTACAACTAAAACATACCAGTGAGGCTTCTTTGGCATTGGCATTGGATTCATTCCATTGCAACACTGCAACATTTAAGATTTTAGGGTAATATGTGGAACACCATTTTGAACATATATCAAAAGACAAACTTCAGAAGAATTGTTTCACATATACATATTAAAATAAAATCAATTATATATATACATATATATATATATATATATATATATATATATGATACTGGCTATTTGTACTTGTTTTCCATAATTGAGTCATGGTAACTGAGTTGTGTCCTTGGAGAACTCACTAGACGGAGTGATCGAGAGGAAATACAACTGAGTTGTGTCGTTGGAGAACTGACTAGATAGAGTGATCGAGAGGAAATACGATTCCTCTTTCATCTCGAAGGAGGAAATGATCTCATGATAGTGATCCGTGGCTACCTCCTCACCCGTTTTAGAAATACCCAAGGAGAGTCGTAGTCGGTGCTCTGTGGAGTCTTGTATCTCTGCCAAATATTTCCTTTGGGAAGGTGTGCTCAAGTTGGAGGTGGAGGTGGAGGTGATAGATGAAGAGGAATGATTTGGAGTCATGGAGAGAGGGTACGTGACTGCGTTGTAAGTTAAAATGTCAAACTTTAACAACCAACTTTTTGAAATATTTAAAGTAAAAATATTGTTTCAAAAAACTTTTTAATGACAAATATGTAGTTGTAGTTGGTGGATGTGCATTTGAAAAAACAAATAATATATTTAGTGCATTGTATTTGGAAAAACAAATAATAAATTTGGTTTGATTTTAGATGCTTAGACTTTTTTTTTCCCATTATATTTTTTCTTACCTTTTAATTAATTATTTTAATTTATTAAAAACTTTGAGTAAATTAAATTATTGTTTTTTATTAAATATAAAATATTTTTTTATAAATATAAAAATAAGATAGAAATACTTTTTAAAAATCTATATTCTATTTCGCGAGCTTCTAAGTATACTAGTTAATACATTAACATATAATTAAAA
>JASDQU010219626.1:12007-23417 GCA_032191745.1 Picea mariana
ACCACTTCTAATTTCGGCAAATTACAATAAATGATGCCCTAATTGATAAAATAGAGTGATCCAATAATCACCCTCTTTGAACAATTGAAACTGAGTTGTCTAGAGCTTAGTAGATGGAGGGGGCAATCATGAACAAAACCCACGTGCCTGATTTTCCCATCACTGGATGCCAATACCTTAACTGCCAAGTCACCCTGCATTTTTGTGCAATACGCAGTGCTGGACAGAGTGTCAGATCAAGTGCCAGAACGAGCACTGGAAGGAGTGCCGAAAGCATAAATGTGGTGCGTTTTTTCCCTGTAACACCAGAAAAATGCGAATTAGATCTTGGTAATCATAAAACATGATGAATTATACATAATACAATCATTAAACATGAATTACATGTACCTTATGTTGATCATACCATTTTATCATAAAATTCTTCAAAAAGCTCCTTTAAAATATGAAAAACACATAAGTACATATGGAAAAAGTGTATAATAATCGTCATAAAAGTGATCATATCTTGGACCCAACACTCATTCAATATTTTGAGTGTCTCCACCCCCTTGACACCATGAAAACAATTTTCCATGACCCCTAAGTCATATTGGAGGAAGAAACCCATCATTTCAAGTTCAAAACACACATTTTTCTTGGAAAAATTGACTTTTTTTGGGATTTTATGAAGGGTGGTGCCCCCCTGGCCATACTGGGGGAGGGAAATGGTACCCCCTCTACCATATTAGAGGAGTACCACTGTTAGGATGGTGCCCTGTCTCTCACTCGTGGGAGATCCAATCTTGTTAGAGGGAAAAGGGGGATCCTCCACCTTATTCTATGGGACAACTCTCTTGGGATGAGGTTGGTTATGTTCGACCCCCATTCTATGGATTAACCTTAGGATATGATCCAAACCTCAAGGAGCCATATCCTCAACCATATCCTTAATTTTCTCATGGTGGTTGTGCCTATCAAGCCTATATATTGAAGGTATTTCCAAGGTGAAAGAGGAGGTAATCAGTTAGAGTATCATCATTTTGATCTTGATACATTCGTGCAAGGGGATGGATGAGGAGATATTGGAGATGCTTCTTATTCATCAATCATGGTCTATAAGTATCTCTTTTTGGCTTTCCAATTAATATATACTTGGCCTATTTCCTTCAAGTTTATGTCTTGTTACATTTTCTTGTCTATTGTTTCTCTAATCTTCGTAGATAAACTTGTCTTATATAATCATGTAGAGTAGGAGATAGTTGTTTTCCTTTGTTGTCCATTGTAGATCTCAATTTTTGCTAGGGAGCTTGGAGATGAAGCTCAGGGATTGGAAACAGTGAAGACAAATGTTGAAACAGGTTCATTGTATCCTTTATCTCCTTCTCATTCTGATTGGTTAAAATAATTTTAAAGGGATTTTAGTGTCCACTTGTGCTTTTTATGTCTTAGTATAGGGGTCTAGTAATCCAAGGGAAGCTTCATCTATCCACAAGCGAAACATTCCATAAAAAATGTCTCCTTCCTGAGAATGTAATGATTCCATTGGTGGCAGGATTGTATGATGGAATGCATTTCTTTGTCATAGGTAGGGTACTTATGAATGAAATATGAGAGTGTCTCACTATGATGGGCCACTGGATGACCATTTTGAGTGAGAACATCACCAACAACATAATCAGAAGCATCAGTCTCAATCTTAAATGGTTGTTGCATATCTAGTAATCCAAGCACCAGGGATGAGCATAAGTGATGTTTTATATCATCAAAATATTTCTTTTGTGATTTTACCAACACAAAGTTTTCTTTTCCACCACCCTTGGTCACTTTGATGAGATCCAATATGATATGGGAGAATCCCAATATGTATTTATGATAAAAGTTGGCAAGGCCTTAAAAGATCCAAAATTTGGTTAGTGTTTTTGGGGTGGGCCAATCATGAATGACTTGGATATTGGTTGTATTGACACGCACACTATGCTCATATACAATGTATCCGAGGTATTGGCTCTTGTTCATGTCGAAGGATCATTTCTCTAAGTTAGCATATAACTTTTGTTTCTGCAGAGTGTGGAGGACCTATTGAATGTGCTACAGGGGTTCTTCCCAATTCTTGTTGAAGACACGGATGCCATCCAGATATACAAACATAAAGGAATTGGTGAAGGGCCAAAATATTTCATCCATCAACCTCATGAAGGTGGTTTGGGAATTCTTCAAGCCAAATGGCATGGCCAACCAATCAAAAAGACCTTCTTTAGACTTGAAAGAAATATTCCATACATCAGTCTGTTCTATGGGGACCTAGTGGTATTTGGACTTCAGATCAATATTACTAAAGTACTTTTTCCCCTTGATTTGGTCGAGAAGGTCATCAATTTAGGGAATGGAGTATTGGTTCCTGACTGTGATTTTGTTTAGAGCTTTATAATCAACACAAATTCATCAGGTCCCATATTTATTTTGTACGAGCATGATTGGGATTCCATAGGGTGAGGATCTTTGTTGAATGTGCCCTTTTTTGAGTATCCCTTGGATCTAACTATTGATTTCCTCATTTTCTAGGAGAGAGCACCAATACACTTTATGGTCTAGGATTTAGTTCAATTGAATGCTTTACCTGAGAGTGTAGAGGTACCTCAATAGGTAAGGTGAATATGTCCCAATATTATTCCATGACTTTGTCCACTTTTTTCTATTGCCTAGAGGATCTCTGTGTAGAGGCCATGGATGTGATTGTGACATTATGTTCATTCCGAGAGAGAATCATGAAGAGGACAATTTTCCCAGTCTAGGATATGACCTTCCTACTCTGATTAGTTGAGACCATAGAAATTGCGGTAGGTGGAGATACCTCTGGGATCATGTACAATTGTCATCCCATAATAACAATGACATTATGAGGTCTAGAATCATATACAACATTAAATTTACATATATGTGGATGGCCTAAAATAACAACAAAAACTTCAAGTGGGACAACATCACACAATACCTCATCCTTGAAGGGCTTGATGCCATAGAGCGGGTGCCACTATTGGATGACGTAAATATCTCATCCTTGGCCGAGCCACTCAATGTTGTATGACTGAAGATGTGGTGTCATCAATAAATCCAACCGCTTCATGACCTCTGCTGATATATTTCTCTTTTGGCTTCTGCTATCAACAATGAAATGTAGTGGAGCACCCTTCACCCACATTTGTGAGTGAAAAAGGAACTCACCTTCCTCCAACTCTTCTAGTTCATTTTACCAGATCTTGGTGGTAGTGACTATGGCACTAGGTTCTACATAAATGATTTTCTTCACCTTTTCTAATTTTGAATTAGATTCAGAGCCTAGATATGACTCCGAGGATTTAACTCGACCACCAATGATGGCTTTGAGTGACATTCATTGATGTTTTTCGAGGGGATTTTATGGAATTTTCACCACTTCCCAGTGCTTTTCTTCGTCTTCCCATTACCCTTGTTTGTTTATGGATTAGATTGGTTGTCCTATCCATCCTTTGTTTGTCTGTTTTTTTCTGTGTTGGGGTTTCTTTTGCCCAAATTCTGTTGTAATATATTGCAGATCAAAACTCCCACTTATTCCTCTGCTTAAACTTTTTCTTGATTTTGACAACATATTGATAAGTGGCTCCTAGTGACGGGATGTACAAAAAATCCATTTTTTTTGGATGTACCTATGTAGGGCCCCATGGTATTTTAGAACCAAATTCCACTCAACATATTTGATACCTATCTTGGTGCATAAGGTATGAAGGATATTTATGAATTTTGACACCATATGGTCCCTCTCCTAACACAGTGTGATCCATATTGTGTAGTGGTCTTTGTAGTTTCCAACAAGGTAATATTGTTCCTTGATGGGATCCATAAAAGAGTCCCAAGTGGGCTTGACCCCAAATATTCTAGACTCCTCTATGGATTTTTTCTCATAGTAATTATCCCATTAATGTTTGACATGGGGGACCGCCTCAAGGAGTGCAAAGGTGATATTTTTCCTATTGGAAAATTGTGGACATAGAAATAACCTTCTAGTAGATTTAACCACTTTACCAAATAATCTGCATCTATTTGACCTTCAAATATGGGAATATCAAAATTAACTTGTACCTTGAAAGGGGATATTCCTCCAAAGTGGCCACTTGACGAAGATGCATCTGTTTTTGTCGACAACTGTCGAAGGATTTAGGAAAAATGATCCATCATCTCATGCCTCTATTTCACAAGGAATTTCACAAGAAAAAACTTAATAGGATATCCTTATCCCTTGTCTCTATGTTCTTCCAGCATGGGAGGCCATTCATGATGGAAAGAGCGATTCTCCTCAATAGAAAATAGATCGAGACCCAACTATCTATACCTTGACCTTGTTCGGGACATGCAGTAAGAAAAGACAAAGAACAAGTTGATATGATACCAATGATCCAAATTTATGAGAGAACAAAATTAATCACACATATAAGACAAAAACCCAAAGATACAATAATAATCAATTTTTATTTAAGACTAAAATATGCAGAGATTGTAAAAGAAAATACAGAGTGAAATGAATTCACTAGAATGGTGGTATCTTATCTCTGAGAAGAGATGCGATGGCTACACATATTTGCAAG
This sequence comes from Picea mariana, assembly GCA_032191745.1. Classification (NCBI taxonomy): domain Eukaryota; kingdom Viridiplantae; phylum Streptophyta; class Pinopsida; order Pinales; family Pinaceae; genus Picea; species Picea mariana. The sequence continues at coordinate 16,609 of JASDQU010219626.1, forward strand.
AATATGGTTACAATGAGGCTATGGACACACTTCTCCCATGTTTCCATTAGTCAAAAAATGTTTTATTCGACAATCTCTAGAACTAGTGTTATGCTCAATAAGAGACAATGCAATTTTTGCACTAAGGAGTCGATTTTTGAAAACATTTGATTGGGTGATTATCAATAGCATGATCATATCAACCTTGTAAAAACACACTTGCAATATCTTAAAAAAATCAATTCTACTACTCGGTTCAAATTTTATGCCCTCATACCAAATTCTAAATGAGTCCTTGAATGGCTTCAGAAAGTGAGTTGCAACTAACCATAAAAAACTAAATAGAACTCATATCAATGAATCATTGATGTATTTKKACTTGTGACATCCTATAAMARTTAGGGGAACCYCTCTCCTACAATTCCATTTCTCAAAAATGTTTTATTTGATGATCTCCAGAACCAGGCTTTTGCTAAGTAAGAGATAATGCAATTTTTGCACTAAGGGGTTGACTTTTGAAAACACTATATTGGGTGATTATGGATAGTGTTCTCATGTTGGACTTGTAAAAACACACTTTTTTGAGGTTACAAAACTTGATTCTGATGCTCGGTTTGGATTTTATGCCCTTGGACCAAATTCCCAATGTGTCCCTAAATGGATTTAGGAAGTGAGTTGCAATATAAAATAAAAAACTAACCGAGACTTAGGTAAATGAAAATTAAATTATGTTGGAATCATGACATTAGATTATAGGTAGGAGCACTCCTATCTTGTCATTTAGTTGTCTAAAAAATGTATTATTCGATGATCTTTGGAACTAGGGTTTTACTCTGTAAGAGACAATGTAATTTTTGTACTAAGGTGTTGATTTTTGAAAAAAATGGATTATATGATTCTATATATAATGATAATGTCAACCTTGGACAAACACACTTGCATGATATTACTGAACTCAATTTTGTTTATTGGTTTATCTTTTATGCCCCTAGACCAAATTATCAATGTTCCTTGAACGACTTTAGGAAGTGAGTTGCAACTCAGTATAAAACACTAATTGGGACTTATATTGATGAACTTTTATTGCATTGGAATGATAAAATTATATTACTAATAGGTGCACTCCTCTCCCGTGATTATATTGCTGAAAGATGTTTTATTCGATGATCTCTAGAACTAGGGTTTTGCTCTGTAAAAGACAATGCATTTTTGCACTAATGGATCAATTTTTGAAAACACTAGATTGGGTGATTATGAATAGAATTATCATGTAGGGATTGGACAAAAACACTTGTAATATATTACATAAATCGATTCTACTACTTATTTTTTTCTTTTATGTTCCCAATCCAAATTCTTAATATTTCCTTAAATGGCTTCAGGAAGCAAGTTGCAACTCACCATAAAACACTAACCGAGACTCATATCAATGAAATATCAATTGTGTTGGAATCATGACATCATTTTACATCTAGGGGAACCCATCTCCCATGATTTCGTTTCCCAAAAAATGTTTCATTTGACAATGTTAGGAACTAGGGTTTTTCTCAGTAAGAGACAATGCAATTTTTGCACTAAGGGGTGGATTTTTGAAAAGAATGGATCCAAATATTGTGGTTATCATGCTCACATAATCCTTGTAAAAAAACACTTGTAGGATCTTATAGAACTCAATTTTTTTTCTTAGTTTATATTTTATTCCCCCATACCAAATTCTCAAGGTGTCTCTGAATGGCTTCACGAAGTGAATTGCAACTCACCATAAAACACTAAAACATATTTGGATTAATTAACTATCAATTGTGTTGTAATTGTGACATCATATTAAACCTAGGTGATCCCCTGTCTTATGATTCCATTTCCCGTAAATTTTTTTGTTTGACAATCTCTATAACTAGGGTTTTTCTTTGTGAGAGAAATGCAATTTTTGCACTAAGGGGTCAATTTTTGAAAACACTAAGGGGTCAATTTTTGAAAACACCATATTGAGTGCTTGTGGATGGTGTTCTCACATCAGGCTTGGTCAAACACACTTTCAAGAGATTATGTAACTCAATTCTTATACTCATTTGGTTTTTATTCCCCTAGACCAAACTCTCAATGTGTACTTGAATGGCTTCAGGAAGCACATTTCAATTCACCATAAAACACTACAGTACTAGGACTCACATTGACAGACTATTGATTTCATTGGATTGATGACATCATATTGCATTGAGGGGAACCCATATAGAATTATTCCATTTCTTGTAAAATGTTTTATTCGATGATCTCTGGAACTAAGTTTTTCTCAGTAAGAGATAATGCAATCATTTGCATTGAGGGGTCAATTTTTGAAAAAAATAGATCGAGTGATTATGAATAGTCTTCTCACACAAGCCTTGTAAAATTACAATTGCAGGATCTTATGAAATTCAATTCCACTGCTTGGTTTGGTTTTTATTTCCCTGAAAAAAATTCTCAATGTGTCTATGAATGGCTTCAGGAAGCAAGTTGCAACTCACAATTAAACACTAATTGGGACTTAGATTGACAAACCATAAATTGCTTTGGATTCATTACATCATATTACAACTAGGGGTACCCCTCTCCCATGATTCCATTTTTTGAAAAATGATTTATTTTATAATATTCAAAACTAGGGTTTTGCTGAGTAAGAGAAAACAATTTTTACACCGAGAGGTCGATTTTTGAAAAAAAAATGGATTTTTGAAAACACTTGGTGTGGGAATTAAATATTTGTCATGATTTGTTTTTTAGAATTTTTATATCCTAACACTTCTTTAGGATGGCTATTTAATACAATAGTCTCTTTCACATCTAGATAATTGTGACACATGTATTGCTTTTCAATAAGCCAATGATATCCCTATGGAAATCATCAAGGAACTCAATCAATTGAAACCTATGAATTTGAGTTCATTGAAGAGTCAATACAAACACTGTATTTTCCTTGTACAATCTATCTTTTAATTCTTTTGACTCACACAATTCACTAAATAGTTTCGAGTTAAGTCTATTCTTGATACGAATACTCTGAGCATAGGGCTGGTATAAAATATTGTAATTAGGTCCTTACTTATAGTATATATGTTTAGAAATGAATCCTATACTTGTTGATCTATTTCTCATGCAAACACTTTATTTCGATAAAATACTATTAGTAAATATGCCACAATTTCTTGCATGCAATATGTCTTGGAATACCAAAAATGCAAGATAAACCCTTAACTATACAATTTAGTTTTATAATGATCCTAATCATCTATCTTATGTATTCTAGTTTAGCTACAATGCATAATCCCATGATTCCTACACCACAATAATATTGAGTTGAAGTTGTTTTTATACGACAAATGTAATAAAAAAAGACATCATAGGTTTCGGTACTCTCTTCCAAACATCATGGCTCTTGGCACTTAATGGCACTATCCAATCAATGATGAATCTTTTATTACACTTTATCAAGTGTGAAGTACTTGACTTGTGTCAAGAATTGACTCACCTTTATGATTTTTAAGAGTTTTATATCCATGTCATGAGTGTGTCACATTGTATTATCAATTATTTTATTAAAAGAGGCCAATGAATTGAACTATAGATCAACATCTATTGGAATCTCTAGTTATGTGGTTATTAACTTAAGAATCATAGGATTACAAGGTTGTAACAATACAACATTGAACACTAGATACATCCCAAGGTATGGTGGTAAATCTACATTGAAGGAATTGTCATGAAACAACTTAGCGATAGTGTGTGGATTGTATCATAGTGGCCAAAGCTTATGATGCACACTTTTTAATATTTTTTTAAATTTAAAACAATTTCTTTTCCATGTCATAAAAGTTGTATCGGATATAATTCTTGTCATGGTGTTCCTTATATTTCTCAGAGGTATTTCACATAATTAAATCGACATGGTGCTACAATTTTGGATATGCTTGATGAATTGCACTACTTAGTCATTGTATTTTTTTGCATATGAAAAATTTAATACAACTAGAAAAATTGAATAGGTAATGTCCATAGGTGTTATAGATTAAAATTCAAAGTGAACTTTAAAAGGGCTACATTGTGTAAATATGTGGTGAGATTTGTTGTAATTGTGTTGAATTAATGCCAAATAACTCATTTTCTATTAGTACTACATGATCTTCCCATTTTTGACCATATATGGCATCTTTTATCATGTTTCATTACTATATAAGGTTTCTTTTAAGTATTCCTTCATGTCTGTATCCTCTTAATTAGAATATTCAAATTTGGAAGTTATTTTATTTTTGAAAATTCCCTTTAGTTTGTGTTATATTTTTGTAACTTTAGCATTGACATTAATCCTATAATATTATTGGTTGTAATTTTTCATGTAATTCTTTAGTGCACCCAATTCTAAAATCAATTCAAGTTTATGGTATGAACATTGAAATTCAATGAATTGAGACTCCATATGCACTACAATACAATGAATTAATACCTCCGTTCAAATCCAGAGGGGGGTAGGGTATGTATACCTCCATAGAATTTACCAGTCAAATCGTTGGGTGGAGGGGGGTCCCTTGTCCCACAAACAAGGGGGTCTCATACACCAATTTGGTGTGGCTTGGTCGTGACCTTAAAAAAATAAATAGAAATAGGACTACTTAATATGCTTTGGTATATCCAATGGAACAACATCCACATTTCCTTGGCTTCACTCGTAATCACATTGTAAGCTTCATTAAAGGGAAATCAAGCATGCTTTTTTTATGTTAGCATATTACTATTCTAAATCCATTTTGGGTTTCTAGGTTTTTATCCAAGGTGACGTTTGGAATTCTTTCTTTTCTATGCCAATCGATTCATATGTTATTTTATTTCCTAAATACATATGGGATTTTATGTTCTCTAAATCCATATCAATAATTATTTCCAAATATTCTTAGAGCTTTGATAAAAGTGAGTCATTGGATTTGAAGGTATCTACTTATCATGTAATAACCAAACCCAACATTTGTATTGTGCATTTTTCAAAATGGCGTTTCAAAGGCCACATTGTGCATTAGTAGTAGGAAAATTTATTAATAATTGATATTAAATATAACCAAATTTGTGTTTGAATTTAGTGGAAGCATGTTTGATTTTTTGTATGGAAAATGGAAAGTTGAATGCTCTATGATGTCATTTTCACTATAGGTGATGTTGCTAGTAATTGTAACTATGATTCCATTTTTTTAAGAGGATGTTAAGATGATTCCTTCGAATTTTTTTATTGTAAACTACATTAATCCTTGGTAGTTTCCTTTTGATGCAAATTTTTTGTTGATTCCTACATCATCATAATCATCATCAAATAAAAAAACACTTCAATTCATAGAACATGTACAATGAAATGTGTGTGTGTGTGTGTATTCAAAATAAGCTAAAATTTACATTTTTTACAAAATGACACATTGTTCCCAAGATACATACTAGCAACTCATGCCCAAACATGGAAGAATGGCCTTTGGTTCCCTAGATACAAAAAGGAACTCATTGGTCACTCAATGACTAGTGTCACCCACACCACTACTAGGTCCAACCTTGAATATGATCTTCCTCCTCTTACTCGAAGAGGAAACTTGAGTCTTATTAAATATTGGTGTGGTTCGTCTTTCCAGAGATTAGGAAAGAAAACAACATTCTTATAAGTTTTTTTCCACAATGAATTAAAACACTTACACAATTTTACTTTATAATTCAAGCCAAGAAAAATCATTGCAGATGATATTGTAATTCGCTAGGGTGTTTCCCCGATCCATGATCCTAACCTCTATGTTATGCCTCCCTGCAACAATTACAAGAATCAAAGCATGAAATTTAATAAAAAAATTCCTAAAATCAATTCCATTCATGATACATAAAAAAATCATCAATGAATGATCTCACCATGAATAACTCAGGAAATGATGGAGATTGGATACCAGGAAAAGAACTCGATTGTACACAATGATCTATGGAAAAATATGTTGTAGGGTCAATTTTTGTAGCTAGAATGAAGGAAACAAGGGAGGATGCATGAGGGAAAACTAGTGCAACCATAGTGGATGAAACAATGGGGGCTACAACATGCCAGACTAGTGCAACACTAGTGGATGCAATAGTGGGGGCTGCAACATGGTAGATTGGTTCATGGAATAAAAGTATAGCCATTATGGATGGATGTGATGGAAAAGGCGGTGGGGGTGGGTGGTGATAAACCCCCATGGTTGTGGGACAAACAAGGTTGGATTTCTCAAAATAACTGTGGGTTGTTTCAACAACTTGATTTATCATGCAAGTGAAAAAAAACCGTCATCTTAATCTTTCATTATAATCTACATGAACAAATGATAATCATTAATTACATATTATTAAGATCCATTCCCACTATAGGGTCTAGGTTCCCAAACTGGTAGGGTGTAACTCAACTAAGTAACATAGTGGGGTGAGTGCATGAAGTTGGTGGATGATAAAGTGGCAATGGGGTGAGAAGGAACACACACTCGCAGGAACATGTGCACATTTCTAGGAATGCATACACGTTCATGATGTGACATGTTCATAAAACTATGAACCTCCACTCAGCAGGCCATGTAGGCACATTCCCAAGAACACATGCGTGTTCTCAAGAACATGCATGCATTCCTAAGAAACATGTGTACAATAACATGCACGCATTCCTAAAAAAATTGAAATAAAAATAATGTGTATGCACTTTAGGAATGCACACATGTTCCTAAAGAATGCGTGTTATTATAAATAGGAATGCACATGCATTCCTGTTAACATAAAATATCTCTCTATCCCCCCCTCTCTCTCTCCCCCCTATA
>JASDQU010219627.1:0-10652 GCA_032191745.1 Picea mariana
AAAATGGATCCATAACAAAATTTCTTTGTCGACCCAACCTACACTTGGTCAACTGGTCCTTCATTTTTTCCAACACTGTGACACACCAGTTATATATTGTAGGGGACAGACTCATCATTGCATAATATACTTGGCCCCTCGAAGCCAAGTGCGGGCCAGTACTCCCCGTCGCCCGTGTAATGGTGAGTAAAACAGTGCGTAAGGTCAAGTCCACTACCTGACTAATTCGAAGCTTATTTTTTATCTTCTGTGTGCCTCAGCTGACAGTAGTGTTCCACATAGTCATCCACCCGCTCTTCACCACCCCTCTTTCCACCTACCAGAACCAAAGTGGCACCACGAAGGGACAATCCTGTCAGAAAATATATATCCTCCATATCCAAGGTTAATACCTGGTCTCATACCACAAAGTGTTGTCTATTTGCATCCCACATATCGACCAACTTCTATAACATGGCTAGTTGAGCTCGCATGTTTTGACAAAGGAAGAATTTCAACAACCCACAATTTCTCAAAGAATCTAGAGTGGGAGGATCATCCATTACAACATTATCATTCACTTCATGTTCACATTCTCTCCACTCCAACATTGTTGCTCACACCTGCCACAGACACAAAAAAAAAATTAGAACCCATTCATATAAAAATATTCATAATTTTTTTTGCAAAAATATCAAAAAACATACTCGGTCGCGACCCTCATGAGCAGACAGGGTGATCAGTCGATACCGCTTTATTTAGTCTCGACCACCTTTGGCCGATAGTGCGACCACTCGCCCCTCAAATCTACCCTAGACATGACCGATCGCAAATTCCTCCTTAAGACAGGACGACCAAACCATTTGATCTCACCCTGCAAGGAAGCTAGTCACAACCACAGACTCGAAAATTCTAAGGCTTGCCATAATTTAAAAAACAAATGCACGAAATACAAAAATACAAGATGGGTTTTGTAAGTTGAGGTCCAACCTATTGTTTGTTGGCTTAGAGGTGCACAATATGTGATTCCACACTCCACAATAACCACTCCAAATTTGGACAAGAAAATGGCTCTCCAAACTTTCACCAAGGTAAATGGGTAAAATGAGGTAAAAACACTATTTTTTAACCCATATATGGCTTCATTTTAACCCTGTTCACACTATAACTATCTCTTTTTCTTCATTTTTGGCTATCTATCATTTTCATTTCTCTTGGGACCACATACTAATCCCATTTTCATCAAGAACACTATCGACATAAGCTATGGAACCATTCTATGGCGTCTTTTTTAAGCTCTTTTTCGACTCCTTAAAAAAGAAAAGATCGTCGAGTACGCTTGTCTTTTCACACTCGTATCATGGATTTGAAAAGACATCCACCTGGTATACATTTACCCCTTTTTTGGGACAGAGGGACTATTTTACAAAAAAGGATCTCATCACAGAGGACTCTTTAAGCTCTTTTCGAACTCGTTAAAAAACAAAAAGATTGTCGAGCATTCTTGTTCTCTTTCACGCTCGTTAAAGTGAATTAGAAAGCATGTTTGTTGAGAGATAGTTTATCTCTTTTTCGGTCTCATCAGACTATTTACAAAAAAGGAACACCCTATCCATTATGGTTAGGAGAGTTATCCTAGGTATTATTTTATTCGTTTTCGGTCCCTGGAGACTAACTTTACGCAAAAGTCCTTTCTAGAGTTTTCTTTATGACCTTTTCAGACTTTCTAAATACGAAAAGGCCACCGAGTTTAACTTCTTTGGACCGGTTAAACTTTACATCAAAGGACCCACTCATGGGACTGAACCCCTCTTTCCTTAGGTTCGTTAATAATATGTCAAGGGACTCATCACCAGATGAGCTATATCGAGCATTTGTTATCCTCCTCCAACTCATAAAACTAGAAATAGGTACTCACCGATCATGGCAGGGAATTTTTAGATGGTTTTTTCGTATTGTTATCTTCATTATCTAGTAGTTGTCATTACTTTGATTCGCCCTTGAACAATGCACCTATTTTACCACCACATATAACATTTAGGTTATCCATTTTCTCCCATTGACCACCATTCCCATCATTGTGTCACGTTCCACTCCCCAGTCCATGAACAATTATTATGGTCTTCATCTAAGTTAAAGTTTTTGATTCAAGTCATTTGTTGTGCATACTTGTTCAAGGGAAGTTATACCTACATCAGCCACCTACCTTTCCTTTATTTGTGTATATCTATGTCATCCCTATTTCAGTTGTGCTCCATTATTATCATTCTCGCATCATCTATCTTTTCTTATTTCTCGTCGATTGATGGGGAATACATCAAGGCCCTCCTTCAATGAATTTCACCCTGTCAACTACAACTCATTATCCAGAATTGAAATATATAAACCCTATAGTACCCTGGGACTTGCAGAAATCAGTGGAAGGTCTCCTTGCATTTTGACAATGGGTTTACATCATTGACTCATGTCGAATGAATCTATGAGTGTTTGACTTCAACTCTTTTATTCACACTTTGTATATTGTACTCGGTATCTTGGGTTCCATCATCATCATTGGTGGACTCCCTCACATCTTTTAATGATATATTAATGACCGGTAATCAGAAAATTTCTACCATGCTTGACTTCAGCTCATTTATTCGCATGTTGTAGATTCATACCATTTGGATAATGGAAGAAGACCTTGGGGAAGATCACCCTCCTGTTAAATAATATTCTTTCCCAAGTTATGATAGAGAATATTTATGATCACTTCACTGATTTCTCAGTTATTGAGTCATCTCACTACTTTGTGTGATGCACATAGATCCACATTTGTACTTGGTTGTGGCTATTATTTCACTTGCATCGACTTTCATGGATCCACGGTGTATACTTTTTTGGTCATGAATCGAGTCATGTTTGTCTATTGATGAATCCACAATGTATTTTGTTGTGGTCATCACTTGTAGCATGCATATATCTGCAGTCTGTTTATGGTGGTTATGTAATATACCAGATATAAAAAGTATGCAGAACAGAAATAATATGCTAGAAATGGCAGAATAATAGCAATATAACCAGAACAATCACCACAATAAAACTGTGATATAAGAATAACACAGAAATAGCACTTTGATACTGAGAGCAATGTTCACGAGCCTCTTCGAGGGGGAAACCTCCAGTCAAGTAGAGCTCTATTACAATAATATCCAAGATAGGGTTTTCATACCCTCGACTCATATTTATACTAAATATGTCTATAAAAAGAAGCATATAGAGGAAGATCCTTCTAGAAGCGGAAGCTTCTATCAAGTCTTCTTACATTTGACTTATTCTATTTTATTGAAAGGCCTTATTAATATTGACCTTTATTACATCTGAATATATTGTTCTACTTATGTGTGGCTTAGGACCCTAACATGTCCGCCCCCTTAAAAACAACCTTGTCCTCAAGGCTTGAGATGTGGAAATTGCTGCAGAATGGTAGTTGGTTCCCAAGTGGCATCTGCTAGAGTTGTATCTTTCCACTGGACTAACACTTCCTTGATGGTTCTCTGACACAGGTGATGCTCATTCTGGTCCAAAAATGCTTGTGGTTGTAGCCAAATGGATCCTTCTTCGGCTAACTCGGGAAGGTTGATTTGAATTTGGCACTTAGTTCCAATCACCTTCTTTAAGCATGAAACATGAAAAACAGGATGTAGCTTAGAATGATTGGGCAAAGCTAACTGATAGGCCACCTCTCCCACATGCTTGAGAACTGTATAAGGACCATAAAATTTGGGTGCTAGCTTCTGACAATGCTTGGCCTTGAGGGAATTTTGATTGTAAGGTTGCAGTCGAAGAAACACCTGATCCCCTTATACAAATTGACGTTCAAAGCGACCTTGATCTGCTTGTTTCTTCATGTGATTTTGTGCCATGACCAAATTCTCTTTGAGGGTACGGAGAATATCCTCTATAGCTATAAGTGTTTGGTCAACCGCCTGGACCTTCGAGACACCAAGTAAGTATGAGAGAAATGAAGGTGTCTTTTGTCCATATATCGCTTCAAAAGGAGTCATGCGTGTAGTTGTATGGTAGGAAGTGTTGTACTATCATTCAGCTAGGGGTAACCATTGAGCCCGTTGATTTTGCTTTTCCAAGGAAAAACACCTCAAATATGTTTCCAAACACTTGTTGACAACTTTCGTTTGACCATCAGTCTAGGGATGATAAGATGTGCTGAGATGCAATTGGGTTCCTTGTAGCTTGAATAGTTCTTTCCAAAAATTGCTGGTGAAAGTTGGGTCACGATCAGAAACAATAGAATGCAGCATGCCATGAAGTTTGAAGACCTGATCCATGAAAAGTTGAGCCACGGTGGATGTTGTAAATGGGTGTTGAAGAGAACATAAATGAACATACTTGGAAAGGTGATCAACAACCACCATGATGACTAATTTATTTCCCAATTTGGGTAATCCTGTAATAAAATCCATAGAGATATCCTTCCAAATAGCAGGTGGAATCAGAAGCGGTTGTAGTGTGCCTAGAGATTTGACTGTTTCTCCCTTGTTGCATTGGCACACATCACATTCAATGACAAAATTACGAATGTCTTGTTTCATGCCATCCCAGAAAAAAGAGTGTTTGACCATGTCATAGGTTTTGGTAAACCCGGAATGCCCACCTGTGGGTGTAGCATGAAGCTTAGAAAGTACCGTGGATTTAAGTTTTGATTGTTGACTTAAATACAAACGGCCTTTGTATCGAAGCTCATCATGGAGCCAAGAGCACAATGGGGAAGCTGGAGCATTGGAATGCAATTTTTGGATCAGCTGTGAACTTTTGGGATCTTGTAGCCATTCCTGGTGAACAACTTGGAGCCAATCTGATACAATGAAGGAAAGAGAAAAAAGGGATCCTTCATCTTCATATTTTCGGGAAAGTGCATCCGCAACCACATTGTCTTTCCCTTTCTTGTAAATGATCTCATAATCATATGTAAAGAGCTTGGTCACCAAATTTTGTTGCTCCGGGGAGGAAATGCATTGTTCCAGAAAATACTTGAGGCTTTGATGGTCTGTCTTAATTTGGAAGCATTTTCCCAATAGATAAGGGTGCCACAGATCAATGACATGCAGAATAGCCAACATTTCCTTTTCATAGATTGATTTGCCCATATTTTTTTCAGATAGTTGCTTGCTGGTAAAGGACAAAGGCTGACCCTCTTGCATAAGGACAACACCAATTTGTTTCCCTGAAGCATCACATTCCAAGACAAAGGTCTTTGTGAAATCAGGAAGGGCTAGGACTGGAGTGGTGCACATGACCATCTTCAAGGTTTGAAAATATTGAGAAGTTGTTGGAGTCCATGTGAAAGAGTTCTTTTTGAGGAGTGCAGTGAGAGGTGCTGCAATCTTTCCATAATTCTTAACAAACTTGTGATAATAACCTGTTAAGCCCAGAAATCCATGCAAGATTTTGAGAGTCTTTGGGTGAGGCCAATCTTGCATAGCTTCAATCTTTTTAGGATCCACCCTAACGCCATCCTTGCAAACCAGATGACCCAAGTACTCGACTTATGATGTGCCAAAATCACATTTAGATTGTTTCAGGAAAAGTTGGTGCTAAGAGAGTAGATGGAGAACTCGATCCACATGGGCAAGATGGTCTGTCCAGGGTTTTCTATAGATGAGGATATCATCAAAGAAAACTAATACAAAATGATGGAGAAAAGGATGGAAGACATGAATCATGAGGCTTTGGAAGGTGGAGGGGGAATTACACAAGCCAAAGGGCATGACCAAAAACTCATAGTGTCCCTCATGAGTTCTAAAGGAAGTCTTGGGAATGTTTGCCTCTTTCATACATATCTGGCGGTATCTAGAATGAAGATCAAGTTTAGTAAAGAACTAGGCACCACTCAATTCATCCAAGAGGTAATCAATGACAGTAATGGGAAATTTGTCTTTAATGGTAAGTTTGTTGAGGGCACAGAAGTCAGGAAACATTCGCCAAGAACCTTATTTCTTCAGGACCATGACCACAGGAGAAGAATAGGGGCTCGTACTAGGGCAGATAACATCTGCATTAAAGAGTTCCTGGACCATTTTTTCAATTTCGTTTTTTTGGGAAAAGGGGTGACGATACAGACAGATATTGGGAGGAAGGCTTCCTGGGACAAGAGGATTGGAATGATCATGAACACCATGGGAAGGAGGGAGTCCCTGGGAGGTGGAAAAGACCACTTGATGTTTAGAAAGGATGGATTGGAGGTCTTGCAGCACCGAGGGTGTCTTTGTTGCTTGTATGGCATGGATTTGGGAAATAGCACCATAATGACCTTTTTTGAGCATATTTTCCATGATATGGGAACTAATGATCTCAGGTGAACCTGCAGTGATGCCTTGAAACTTATATTGTTGGTCCTCCTAGTCAAATTTCATGGTTAATTCCTTAAAATCCGTGAGAATGGGACCCAAAGTCCTTAGCCAGTCTTCCCCCAACACAATGTCACAACCACCCATGTCGATAGAAAACATATGGGATTTCAGGTGGTAGTCACCAATTTGGAGACACACAATTTCACAATGCCCTCCACATTTCATGGAGCCACCATTGGCAATCATGATTTGGAAATTATTAATGGCATGGATGTAGCAATGAGTTTCTTGGGCAATGGCAATGAATAAAATTATGGGTGCTTCCACTATCAACCAGAATGATGACCTTCCTATGCTTGATGTAACTGATTAGCTTGAGGGTTTGGGAAGCAGAGAAGCCAGTAAGAGAATTGAGGGAAATGATCGGTTCTACTTCGGGAGGGTCTGAGGGAGGGGTTATGTCAGTGGTTTCAGGTGACTCAAACACAAGGGGAGTTTCAACATCCTCTTCCGAAATATCCTCCGAGATGGCCATAAAAAGATTTTTTTCCTTACACTTGTGGCTCGAGGAGTATTTGTCATCACAATTATAACAAAGGCCTTTGAGTTGGTGTTCATCCATTTCAACCTTGGTCAATTTTTGGATATTTAGTGGAGCGGAGGGAGTAGTGGGATTTACGGGTTTAGTGTGAGGGATAAAGGAGGGTTTCCGATTTTGGGAAGATACAACTTCTTGTGATTCTTTAGCTCTTTTAGTAGCCTCCACCCAACTTTGAGGGCGAGCCATGCAGACATGGGCCCGAATCTCATCCTTGAGGCCACTGATAAAACACTCTCGGAAAAAGGCATCAGACATGTCCTTTGTCCGAAAATCCAGGTGCTCAAAATAAGCTATAAAGTATTCCACTATTCCTGATTGTTTCAACTTTGTCAAATGGCCCAAATGGTTGGTGTTAGTGTCAAAGTGTTCATAAAGCTCTGTCACAAATTATGTCCAAGAAATATACCCTTGACGGGAAGTTTTCTCCATTGCCACCATTGCCAATGTTATTGATCTAGATGGAGAACACCATACCGGAGTTTGGCCAAGTCATCTATAATGTCGTATAAAGAGAAATAATGTTCCATTTGGGTTACCCAACCAATGGGATCTGAGCCATCAAATTTGGTCACATCCACCCATGGAAGGCGTGGGTCACGTTGAAAGTGATGGTACTGAAAGTTAGAGGAATGTGCAGCTTTAGTATCTGAAGGTTGGTTAGATAAAGGGTTATCTATAGGGATATGGATCTTGGTGCAGAGCATCGAAACGACAGATTCAAGTTGGGTAGTCAACTCTTGTTTGATTTCCTCCATTGAGGACTGCATGGTTGTATTGATGGCGGCAACATTGGCACTGAGTTGTTTCACTTCGGCAATGAGTTGTGTCACTTCTTGTTGGGTCTCGATGAAATTAGATTGCAAGGTATTGAAGAGAGCTTCTAGGTCTTGGCTACGGGTATGGGCCATGATAATGAGGGAACCGAAATGGAGAGGGTGGCGTCAATTTTTTTTTTCTGAAAATGATATGTATGAATATGATAAGGGAGAAGAGATGAATCCAATAGAATAGGTCTCAAATAATGGTGCAAAAATTTCCATATTTTTTTTTTTACACCTGTGGAGTTATACTCCAATTTGAAGAAAATTGTAGTGATGAAATGCCCAAATGCTTAACCAGGAAGAAATTTTTAGTGATTTGGTAACCCGAACACAGTTGTGCGGAAATAGATCTTGTATGTTTTAATTTGTTTATGTTTATGTCCCCAAGGGTTAGGTATTCAAGGGTTCTACAGACAAGGGTTTGCCCTATGCTATAGCTCTCTGATATACGTGGGGTGTCCAACAGTAGTACTTGGTCCAATATCTCAGGGCACTAACTAAGGAGGCTAGACCGTACCCTTAGCCGTACTACCCGACTACCCAGGTACTAGAGAGTATCTTCCCGAGTGTTGTTCTCGGTGGCACTATAGCAATCAGGCGATCGATCAATTTATCTAAAGAAGGCTTCAGGTAGTCTAAGTTGATCCGTACACAGGTGTTTTCTGATGCGCTACCACTCGAAGGGGTACCAACAGGGGTTACAAGGGTGGCCAACAAATGTGCGCTTAAGTACCACTTGTATTTCCTGTGTGTATGAATTCCTCAATCGTGGGTTTATGCACATAATGACATATCTCTATGGCTTAAAGACGTCAGAATACGTCTCTACCCTGAAAAAAAATTTAACCCACAGTTTTTGCCAAGGAAAGTGCTCTGATACCACTTGTAATATACCATATATAAAAAGTATGCAGAACAAAAATAATATGCTAGAAATGGTAGAATAACAACAATATAACCATAACAATCACCACAATAACACTGAAATGATATAAGAATCACATAGAAATAGCACTTTGATACTGAGAGCAATGTTCACAGGCCTCTTCGAGGGGCCAACCTCCAGTCGAGCAGAGCTCTATTACAATAATATCCAAGCTAGGGTTTTCATACCCTCAACTCCTATTTATACTAAATATGTCTATCAAAAGAAGCATCTAGAGGAAGATCTTTCTAGAAGTGGAAGCTTCTATTAGGTCTTCTTACATTCGACTTATTTTATTTTATTGAAAGGCCTTGTTAATATTGACCTTTATTACATCTGAATATATTGTTCTACCTATGTGTGGGTTAGGACCCTAACAGGTTATTATCTCATATGCCTTACCAAGCATGGGAATGGCTACCTAGAGGATCTTTTTATGAAGGACTTGCAATGCTCTTATCCAAGCTTATTTTCCCACAACTCTACGCATTTTATTGGTAAATTATTTTGGTAACGTATTTCATCCATCAAACACCTCTTCTGACCGCACACTTTAGGGGGCATTTTTTATAGCATTATTAACCCCCTAACCCTTGGGATATCATCTCCTATAGGTCACCTACCCAATTCATCCACGTTCATCATTTTCCCCCAAATTTTCTAGCCTAATTTCCCTTTGGTCACACTTGTCCTTCCCCAAGCCTATGATCGAAAGTCTCGATCGCCCTTTCTAGACTGCCAAGTAGCAACTGGGTCGCTCTGTCTGAGTGCTTAGGTCGTGACTGAGCCTAGAATCTCCCTTATTTGGACTTGGCTGTGATGGATGAGACCTTACTATGATTTCTCAAGGTTTAGTCTCGAGAAGGCTTCCATATGAGCCTAAGGATATTATCCTATTAACCATATGGCCTTATCCCTAAATCCCTATAAAAACCAATCCATTTCCATGGGAAAATGGGGGAGAAATAACTAGCAAGGTTACTTTGGTGTTTTGGTGGCAAAGCTTGGGCAAGGATCTTGGAAGAAAGACATCTCTTTAGTTTACACATGTAAGTTGTGATATTTCTTACTTGATTAATAGAAGATATGTTGGATGTTTCCCTCTAATTGATTGTTCATGAAAGTTTGTGTGTTCATTGATAGAGAATTCATATATTGGTATATTATGACATATTATCAAGTTTAGAAGCATTCTTTATTCGTATCTTTGTTCCTTTCTTAGTTATAGGAAGAACCTAAGGGAGATTATCTCCTATAGGGTGTAAAATAACTACAACATCAGGTCCYTTTASCTCCTCTGGCGCCTCTCCATTTACATCAAGTGAGATATATCTCTTGTCACTTRGYTTTAAACCARCTCTTGCGTTTTGGCAYAGCCTRTGCCTCTCCTGTCATTTTTATCCCCTTCCTGCAAGCACTGCACCTGCTAAGTGTCATGATTACATGCATAGTCATGCCATGAGAATGTGGAAATCCCAAGAGAGGGCCTTTGTATTACAATTTTGTAGCCTAACAAAGAAGGCTTCGTTGCTTTTCCCAGTTTCCCCCGACTCCTCTGGTCCACCATGACAGAGAAGGATAATAACCTCCAATGGCCATTGTGGAAGAGGAAATACCAACATTTCTGGTTCAAATCCCACCACCTTCCCATATGTATATTATCCCCGACCCCTAGGACCTGCCGCCCCTCATTGGTTGCTCAACCCCTGATGGAGTTGCTACCTTGGATTGGGCCACATGCATAATTGAGGAAGAAATCTTGTTGGAGGTACTCCATGAAGAGACTCTCCCTCCTCCTTCCACTACTATGGATGAGGGACCACAATCCACTTGATATAACTGAGAACTATCAATATCCTTCATTATGTTCTATGAAAAAATATTTAAAAAGAAGAAATTAACAAGTTTGGAAGTATAATCAAATGCAAAATGTGCAGCAGCTATAAAAAAAAAATTGTAAGGAAAAAAAAAATTTA
>JASDQU010219628.1:0-17951 GCA_032191745.1 Picea mariana
CTCCTAGTTAATTCAATGATCAAAATCTAGGGAAAGAGTCATGTTCTGTCTTGCTTTGTTCTAGATCCAGGTGGATCTAGATAGATCGGTTTGTGTCTGCACTTACGGATTTATCCAATAACATCGACCTATGACCACCATTACTTCTGTTATTGATGTTTCTTTACCATATCTTCTCCTCATTTCCTCAGACAACATAGCTCCCACAACAACATCATAATCAATGGAATCTGTTGTGATAAACCAAATAGATGTGGTCAAATTATCCCAATACTCAGGTAATGAACAAAATAGTGTAATTTCCTTGTCGTCATCTTCGTATTTTACTTCCATACTAGATAATTGACAAATCAGAGTATTGAAAACATTTAAATGATCAACAATTTTTGTACCTTCTTTCATCTGTAAGCTGTACAACTACCTCTTCAAGAAGATTTTGTTCATCAAGGACTTTTTCATATAAATACTTTCTAGTATGTTCCACAAACCTATTGTTGCCTCCTCTCCAGTGATGTTAAACAACACTTCATCTGCCAAACACAAACGAATGGTACTAAGGGATCTTGCATCCATATATTCCTAGTCCTCATCTATCATGATTTCCAGTTTCTTTGTTTTTTCCCACCAACACCTTTTGCAATCTCTGTTGCACAAGAAGATCCTGCATCTTGAGATTCCATAGCTCAAAGTTGTTCTTACCACTAAATTTCTCCACCTCAAACTTAGAACTATGCACTTTCACCATTAGCACAAAAAACCTCCCAAAAGACTACAACTTATAATAGACCAAGCTCTTTATAATACGTGGAGTAACCAATCTTAAAGTTTAAGATTGAACCAAAAAAAAGAAGGTTATTTCAAAAAATATCGAATATATATCTTTTAAAACCTTTTTCACTAAAAAACAAAACATCCACCTCTTAAAGGTAAACCTTCACCCATTTATAAAATTGATCCTCTTATAATGTATTCAAAAAAAAAACAAGCTTTTATACCTCAAAAATGTATGAATGTACCTTGTGTTATGTGTATACTAAAATAAGAAACCTTTTTCATTATGCATATAAATTCATACCCATGTGCATCCAATAACATAACAAACCTTCACAATTATCACGCCTCTTATTGTTCTTATTGCACCAAGGTAAAAGATCCTCCTGACACACAGTGTAGGGCGCGTTGGAGCAAAAAACAATGCCCCCTTAATGAATTTGTCATGGCACATGAATTTTGTTCTTCCAATGCTTAGATTGAATCTCCACACTTCGATTCTGTAGGAACTCTCCCTCACATGTATAATCTCACTCAACTCAGCTAACATTCTCTGATACCACTTGTTGTGCAACGAAAGCATAAATAGAGCTATATTTAAAAGAAAAGAAAACAAGACATAGCAATCACAAAATTGAACATGATGATTTACGTGGAAACCCTTCTAAGGGAAAAAACCACGGGGAAATGATAATAAATATTCTTATTATTCAAGGGATAATTAAAGTAGCCAAAGACAAGCTTACAATATTCCTCACACCTTCCCACACACTACGCTACACTACATTGATACCCCCACACCACTATGGGTATGCTAGATATATAGGATCTGATAGACAATTAGAAGAACTGATTACAACATCCATCAGTTACACAACCTGTTCACTGTAGTGTGCATGCATGAACATTCTATTTTTAGCTAACACTATGACCATGCATCTGCATGGGAAATTAGTTAGAATTTTCAATAACACTGTGTTTGAATTGGTCGGTCTCAGCGTACGCAGGAATTGCAAATTTGAAAATCCAAGGTATGCTTATGTAGAAAACCATCTATTGTGAGTTGCTTGAGATGTGAATCCGCCCTATTCAATATGCGAGTGGATGGATGTATAAATGGATGATAAAAATAGGGAAAAAAAACATGAGGAACTTAAAAATGATGATGTTTTCAATTAATTATCCCTCCTTGCACTTTTCCAAAAAACATTGCAGAGATTGTTTCCTAGTAGTAGGGATATCTGCATACTTGAAATTCAAGTATCTATAAATGCTTCGTTTTTCATAACTTAACTAATTTTAATCTCCATAACTTCACCATTTAAAGTAAATTCTACCTACACATGCCACATGATAGAGTGTTGATGTGTTCAATGAGCTCAGAGGCCTACTTGAAGCTATTGTTGTGGGGTCAGATGTAGGAGAACTCATCATATTCCCATCCAATGCCATTATATCGTGAGCATGGTCCATAGCCACAAATGATTATTGAAACTATAACAATCCAATAACTCCTCTAAAATTAAAGAGACTATAACCAATTCAAACATGATTTAGATAAACTAAAGCTTTCCTTTTGCATGGAGACGTCATAGACCTTCATCTTCCCTTTGTAGAATATTTTTAGCTAAGGAGGCTAGAAATAGGGTTTTCCACAGGCCTACTTGAATCAATGACCATCTGTCCAAGAAAAGATCTCATGAAGTCCTTCTGATTATATAATGCCTCTAACAATGAGTTATGTGTAATGGCCCTTACCATGAGTGGACTTAGCCTTTCTTTCATCCAACAATCCTTGAATCGAAAGCACGTGCTTCATAAATAAATCAATTCAATACAAGCACTCGTTGCATAAATAAATCAATTCAATACTTGTGCCTTAGATTAACATGATCGTGTTAATTGAAATTCACACCAAACGTGAAACATAACATTCTTCATTATCACGCTTGCTTTACATCCCAGAAAACGTGTCGTCCAAATGTGACATCCATACCATGTCAACACTCTTAGACATCCATACCATGTTTATCATGGCACTATTTGCATCCGAGGAAAACATGGCCATAAAACCCTTCCCCCACTCACCTCATCAACAATAAAAAAATCTGTAAAAATATTAATGGGCCTCAGCACAATTAAAAATCTTTAGACATTAATAACATAATATGTAATTATCATGCTAATCACCCTAATCCCCATTTTTAATGTGAACAAACATCTTTTTTCATGCAAGGAAGTTAATGGTTGAAATCAAAACCCTTTATTTATTGTGACCACGAAGAATATTTTGACCATATGAAATCATGTCCATTAAAATCCCATATGTAATTAAAATCCCATTAAATTTGGCCATTTCCAATAGGTGTATGCCTTTCGGCATAAATATTTCATAAATACTAGCACAACCACATTATAAAGGTGGTTGATATAGGAATATAGGTCATATCAATCAATTTTATAATAAATAGGTAAGATTAGGGTTAGGGTTTCATATTAGGGTTATGCTCATTAGAGTTTAATGTAATATTTCAATAAATTAAAATTGAAATAATATAAAATTTAAGAATTATAATAAAAATAATATTTTATATCATTTTAATAATAAATTAATTAATATAAATCCCTTTCATTGTTAAATATTATGATTTGAAATTTATAATTTCTTATAAGTATATTTAATCCATTCTATACATCACGAATGACTAAGCCAAACTCAACACATGCTTTGTTTTTTTTTTCTTATAAAGAGAGCACACCAGAAAGAAGAAAATTGAAAAATCAAGTAGCGATTGCCTTTTAAATGCATACACCTCAGCTTATATAACGCTTACTTAAAAATACAACATTCCCACTATTCTTTATGTATTTCATAATAATTGTTGAAATAAAAAATGTGTGACACTAAAAAATCAGGAGTGGTTACTAAGGTTGTTGTCTGGTTATTACAATTGGTCTTTGATACAACGTGCTTGCCATCGCCCCAAGCCTTTATTTTTTATTGGTCTCCATACCAATTATAATTATTTTATGTAATGTAGATAATTTTTAATTATTATCTTACAACATGTTTGTCATCACTCTAGCCAACAACCCAAATACTGTGTCTGAATTGGGCGACCTCAGTGTACACTGGAATTACAGATTTGAAAATCCAAGATATACTTATGTAGAAAACCCATCTCTTGTGAGCTACTTAGCCATGAACACCTTGAGATGTGAAGCATTTCTATTCAATCTACGAGTGGATGGATGTATAAATGGATGATACAAACATGGAAAAAAAACGTGGTTGCAAAATTCACAAGGAACTTAAAAATGACAATGTTGCTAATTAATTACCCCTCCTTGTGATTTTCCAGAAAACGTTGCGGATATTGTTTCCTAGCAATAGGGATGTTTGCACACTTGAAATTCAATCATCGATAAATGGTTTGTTTTTCATAACTTAACTAATTTTAATCTCCATAACTTCACCATTTAAAGTAAATTATACCTATGAATGACATATGATGGAGTGTTGATGTGCTCAATGAGCACAAAGGCCTACTTGAAGTTGTTGTTTTGGGGTCAAATGTAGGAGAACCCATTATATTCCCATCCAATGTCATTATAGATTGAGCCTAGTCCATAGCCAGGAATGATTATTGAAACTATAACAATCCAATAACTCTGCTAAAATGAAAGATACTATAATCAATTCAAACATGATTTAGATAAAATAAGACTTTCCTTTTGTGCGGATACATCATATACCTTCATCTTCCCTTTGTAGAATATTTTTAGCTGAGAGGCGAGAAATAGAGTTTTTCCATAGGCCTACTTGAATCAATGCTCATCTATTGAGGAAAAGATCTCACGAAGTCCTTCTGATTATATAATTCCTCTAGTAGATATCTTTGTGTAATGGCCCCTACCATGAGTGGACTTGACCCTTCTTACATCCAAAAATCCTTGAATCAAAAGCACCCACTTCATAAATAAATCAATTCACTCATGCCTCTGATTACCATGCATACGTTATAATGCACACAAAACACAAAACATATCATTCTACATTATCACGCCTGTTTCACATTCCAAAAAATGTACTGACCAAATGCGACATCCATACCACTTCGACACTCTTCGCATCCCAGGAAAACGTATGCCGACTAAACATGGAATCCATACCATGTTGATCATGGCACTATTCGCATCCAAGGAAAACATGGCCATAAAACCCTTTCCCCACTCACCCCATAAACAATAAAATACTTTGTAAAAATCTTAACGGGCCTCAACACAGTAAAAAATCTTTAGACATTAATAACAAAATCTGTAATTATTATGCTAATCACCCTAGTCCCCATTTTTAATGATGAATGGACATCTTTTGTCATGCAAGGAATTAAATGGTTGAAATCACAACCCTTTATTTATTGTGACGATGAAGAATATTAGGACTATATGAAATCATGTCCATTAAAAACCCATCTATAATTAAAATCCCATTAAATCTGTCAATTTCCAATAGGTGTAAGCCTATCGACGTAAATATTTCATAAATACTAGCACAACCACATTATAAAGGTGGTTGATATACGTCGATAGGACATATCAATTAGTTTTATAATAAATAGGTTAGGGTTAGGGTTTCAGATTGGGGTTATGGTCATTAGAGTTTAATGTAATATTTCAATAAATTAAAATAAAAATAATATAAAATTTTAAAAATTATAATAAAAAATATATTTTATATCATTCTAATAATAAATTAATTAATATAAATTCATTTCATTGTTAAACATTATGATTTGAAAGTTATAATTTTTTATAATTATAGTTAATCCATTATATACATCACAAGCAACTAAGCCAAACTCGACACATGCTTTTCTTTTTTGATTCTAAAGAGAGCACACCAGAAAGCAGAAAACTGAGAAAGCAAGTACCGATTGTATTTTAAACACACACACCTAAAATTATATAACCGTTACCTAAAAAATTAACTCCCATTATTCTTTATGTAATTCATAATAACTGTTGAAATACAAAATGTGTGAGAAAAAAAAATCAAGAGTGGTTATGAAGGTTGTTGTCTGGTTATTGCAATTGGTATCTGATGCAACGTGCTTGATATCACTCCAAGACATTATTTTTTATTGGTCTCCATACTGATTATAATTATTTTATGTAATGTAGATAATGTTTAATTATTATCTTACAACATGCTTGCCATCGCTCCAACCACTGAACCAAACACCGTGTTTGAATTGGGCGGTCTCAGTGTACGCCGGAATTGCATATTTGAAAATCCAAGATATGCTTATTCAAACCCATATTTTGTGATATTCTTAGCCATGAACACCTTGAGATGTGAATCTGCCCTATTCAATATATGAGTGGATAGATGTATAAATGGATGATACAAACAGGAAATAAAACCATGGTTGCAAAATTCACAAGGAGCTTAAAAATGATGACGTTGTCAATGAATTACCCCTCCTTTCTTTTTTCCAGAAAATGTTGCAGAGATTTTTTCCTAGCAATAGGGATATCTGCACACTTGAAATTCAAGTACCGATAAATGGTTCACTTTTCATAACTTAACTAATTTTAATCTCCATAACTTCACCATTTAAAGTAAATTCTACCTACACATGCCATGAAATGGAGTGATTATGTGCTTAGCGAGCTCAAAGCTCTAATCGAAGCTATTTTTGTGGGTTCATATGTAGGAGAGCCCATTATATTCCCAGCCAATCAAAACTGAAAACAATCCAATAACTTTGCTAAAATGAAAGAGACTATAATCAATTCAAACATGATTTAGATAAAATAAATCTTGCCTTTTGTGCAGAGACATCATAGACCTTCATCTTTCCTTTGCAGAATAGTTTTAGCTACGGAGGCTATAAATAGGGTTTTTCCACATGCCTACTTGAATCAATGCTCGTCTGTCAAGGAAAAGATCTCACAAAGTCCTTCTGATTATACAATGTCTCTAGCAAAGAGCTTCATGTAATGGCCCCTACTAAGAGTGGACTTGACCTTTCTTTCATCTGACAATCCATGAATTGAAAGCACATTCTACATAAATTAATCAATTCAATACTCATGCCTTATATTACCATGCCTATGTTAATTAAAATGCCCGCCAAATGTGAAACATATCATTTTGCATTATCATGCCTGCATCACATCCCAGAAAATGTACCGGCCAAACGCGACATCCATACCATGTTGATATTTTTCACATCCCACGAAAATGTACACCGGCTAAACATGGTATACATACCATGCTGATCATGGCACTATTCGCATCCGAGGAAAATGTGTCCATAAAACCCTTGCCCCACTCACCCCATCAACAGTAAAAGAATCTGTAAAATATTAACGAATCCTCAACACACTAAAAAAGATTTAGTCATTAATAGTAAAATATGTAATTATTATGCTAATCACCCTAATCCCCATTTTTAATGATGAACAAACATCTTTTGTCATGCAAGGAAGTTAATCGTTGAAATCACAACCCTTTATTTATTGTGACAATGAAGAATATTCAGATCATATAAAATCGTGTATATTAAAATCTCATCTGTAATTTAAATCCCATTAAATCTGTCCATTTCTAGTAGGTGTACGCCTATCAGCGTAAATATTTCATAAATACTAGCACAACCACATTATAAAGGTGGTTGATATACGTCGATAGGCCATATAAATCAGCTTTATAATAAATAATCAAGATTAGGGTTAGGGTTTCAGATTAGAGTTATGGTCATTAGAGTTTAATGTAATATTTCAATAAATTAAAATAAAAATAATATAAAATTTTAAAAATTATAATAAAAAATATATTTGTATCATTCTAATAATACATAAATTAATATAAATTAATTTCATTGCTAAATATTATGATTTAAAAGTTATAAAATTTTATAATTATAGTTAATCCATTATATACATCAGGAGCGACTAAGTCAAACTCAACACTCGCTTTGCTTTTTTAATTATAAGAAAATCACACCCAAAAGCACAAAACAGAGAAAGAAAGTATCGATTACCTTTCAAACTCACACACCTCAGCTTATATAACCATTACTTAAAAAAAATACTCCCATCATTCTTTATGTATTTCATAATAATTGTTGAAATACAAAATGTGTGAGGCACAAAAATCAAGAGTGGTTACTAAGGTTGTTGTTTGGTTATTACAGTTGGTCTTCGATACACCATGCTTGCCATCGCTCCAAGCCATTGTTTTTTATTGGTATCTATACCAATTATAATTATTTTATGTAATGTAGATAATTTTTAATTATTATCTTACAATATGCTTTCCATGGCTCCAGCCAACAACCCAAAGATTGTGTCTAAATTGGGCGGTCTCAGCGTACAACGAAATTGCAGATTTGAAAATTCAAGATATGCTTATGTAGAAAACCCATCTTTTGTGAGCTTCTTAGCCATGAACACCTTCAGATGTGAATTTGTCTTATTTAATCTACGAGTGGATGGATGTATAAATGGATGATACAAACATGGAAAACAAAACATGGTTGCAAAATTCACAAGGAACTAAAAAATGATGATGGGTTTGTCAATTAATTACCCCTCCTCGCACTTTTCTAGAAAACATTGCAGAGATTGCTACCTAGAAATAGGGATATCTGCGCACTTGAAATTCAAGCACTGATAAATGGTTTGTTTTTCATAACTTAACTAATTTTAATCTCCATAACTTCACCATTTAAACTAAATTATACCTACGAATGCCATATGATGGAGTGTTGATGTGCTCAATGATATCAAAGGCTTACTCGAAGCTATTGTTGTGGGGTCATATGCAGGAGTACCCATTATATTCCCAATCAATGTCATTTTAGCTTGAGCATGTTCCATAGTGAGGAATGATTATTGAAACTATAACAATCCAATAACTCCTCTAAAATGAAAGAGACTATAATCAATTCAAACATGATTTAGATAAAATAAATCTTTCCTTTTGCACGGATACATCATATACCTTCATCTTCCCTTTGTAGAATATTTTTAGCTGAGAGGCCATAAATATAGTTTTTCAATAGGGCTACTTGAATCAATGCTCGTCTTTCGAGGAAAATATCTCACTAAGTCCTTCTGATTATATAATGCCTATAGCAGAGAGCTCTGTGTAATGGCCCCTACCATGAGTGAACTCAAACTTTCTTTCACCCGAAAATCCTTGAATCAAAAACACTTACTACATAAATAAATCAATTTAATACTCATGCCTCATATTACCATGCCTGCATTTTAACGCCCACTAGACATGAAATGTAGCATTCCACATTATCACGCCTGCTTCACATTCTAGAAAATGTACCAACCAAAAGAGACATCCATACCTCGTTGACCCTCTTCGCATCCCAGTAAATGTACGTCAACTAAACGTGGCATCCATACCATGTTGATCATGGCACTATTATCATCCGAGGAAAACGTGGCCATAAAACCCTTTACACACTCACCCCATCAACAGTAAAAGACTTCATAAAAATGTTAACGGGGCTCAACACAGTAAAAAAACTTTAGACATTAATAATAGAATTTTTAATTATTATGCTAATCACCCTAATCCACATTTTTAATGATGAATGGACATCTTTTGTCATGCAAGGAAGTTGATGGTTGAAAACACAACCCTTTATTTATTGTGATGATGAAGGATATTCAGACCATATGAAATCGTGTCCATTAAAATCCCATATGTAATTAAAATCTCATTGAATCTGGCCATTTCCAACAGGTGTAAGCCTATCGACGTAAATATTTCATAAATACTAGCACAACCACATTATAAAGGTGGTTGATATATGTCGATAGGCCATATCAATCCGTTTTACAATAAATAGGTAAGATTAGGGTTAGGGTTTCAAATTAGGGTTATGGTCATTACAGTTTAATGTAATATTTCAACAAATTAAAATAAAAATAATATACAAATTTAAAAATTATAATAAAATTTATATTTTATATCATTCTAATAATAAATTAACTAATATAAATTCCTTTCATTGTTGAATATTATGATTTGAAAGTTTTATAATTATAGTTAATCCATTATATACATCAGGAGCAACTAAGCCAAACTCAACACACACTTTTATTTTTTTCTTCTAAAAAGAGCACACCTGAAAGCGCAAAACTAAGAAAGCAAGTATTGATTGTCTTTTAAATGCATACACCTCAACTTATATAAACGTTACTTAAAAAAATAACACTCCCATTATTCCTTCTATATTTCATAATAACTGTTGAAATGCAAAATGTGTGACACAAAAATAAGGAATGGTTACTAAGGTTGTCATATGGTTATTACAATTGGTCTTCGATACAACGTGCTTGCCATCGCTCCAAGCCATTATTTTTTATTTGTCTTCATATGGATTACAATTATTTTATGTAATGTATATCATTTTTAATTATTATCTTATAATATGCTTTCCATAGCTCCAACCAATAAACCAAATGATGTGTCTGAATTAGGCGGTCTTAGCATATGTCGGAATTGCAGATTTGAAAATCCAAGATATGCTTATGCAGAAAAACCATATTTTGTAAGATGCTTAGCCATGAACACCTTGAGATGTGAAGCTACCCTATTCAATATGTGAGTGGATGGATGTATAAATGGATGATACAAGCATGGAAAACAAACCATGGTTGCAAAATTCACAAGGAACTTAAAAACGACGATGTTGTCAACGAATTACCCCTCCTTGCGTTTTTCCAGAAAACGTTGTAGAGATTGTTGCCTAGAAATAGGGATATATGCACACTTGAAATTCAAGTACCGATAAATGGTACATTTTTCATAACTTAACTAATTTTAATCTCCATAACTTCACCATTTAAAGTAAATTCTACCTACGCATGCCATACAATGGAGTGATGATGTGCTCAACGAACTCATAGCCCTACTTGAAGATATTGTTGTGGGGTCAGATGCAGGAGAACCCATTATATTCCCAGCCAATACTATTATAGCTTGAGCCTGGTCCATAGCCAAGAATGATTATTGAAACTGTAAAAATATAATAACTTCTCTAAAATGAAAGAGACTATAATCAATTCAAACAAGATTTAGATAAAATAAACTTTTCCTTTTGTGCGGAGACGTCATAGATCTTCATATTTCCTTTGTAGAAGATTTTTATCTCAGGAAGCCAAAAATAGGGGTTTTCCACATGCCTACTTTAATCAATGCTCGTATGTCGAGGAAAATATCTCATGAAGTCCTTCTAATTATATACTGCCTCAAGAAGAGAGATTCATGTAATGGCCCCTACCATGAGTGGACTCGACCTTTCTTTCATCCGACAATCCATGAATTGAAAGAACATTCTACATAAATGAATCAATTCAATACTCATGCCTTAGATTACCATGCTTGCGTTAATTGAAACTCTCACCAAACATGAAATGTAGCATTATGCATTATCACGCCTGCATCACATCCCATAAAATGTACCATCCAAACGCGACATCCATACCATGTTGACATTCTTCGCATCCCATGAAACTGTACGTCGACTAAATGCGGCATCCATACCATGTTGATCATGGAAATATTCGTATTCGAGGAAAATGTGGCCATAAAACCCTTGCCCCACTCACCCCATCAACATTAAAAGACTCTGTAAATATTAACAAGCCTCAACATAGTAAAAAAGCTTTAGTCATTAATAAAAAAATCTGTAATTATTATGCTAATCACCCTAATCTCCATATTTAATGATGAACAAACATATTTTGTTATGCAAGGAGGTTAATGGTTGAAATCACGGCCCTTTATTTATTGTGACGATGAAAAATATTCAGACCATATGAAATCACGTCCATTAAAATCCCATCTGCAATTTAAATCCCATTAAATATGGCGATTTCCAATAGGTGTACGCCTATCGACGCAAATATTTCATAAATACTATCACAACCACATTATAAAGGTCGTTGATATACGTTGATAGGCCATATCAATTAGTTTTATAATAAATAGGTAAGATTAGGGTTAGGGTTTCAGATTAGAGTTATGGTCATTAGAGTTTAATGTAATATTTCAATAAATTAAAATAAAAATAATATAAAAAATTAAAAATTATAATAAAAAATATATTTATATCATTCTAATAATAAATTAATTAATACAAATTCCTTTCATTGCTAAATATTATGATTTGAAAGTTAACTTACAAGGAAAAATCATTCCATGAGCTCTGCATCTAGGGTTTCTTGCAACCTGTATTGAGCATGCCCATGGATCCGTCGGTGGGGGGAGGGTCCCCCTCATCCTCTCCTCCACCTCCAGACATGTTTTCCTTACAATCACTAATTTCTTCCTATGCAAAATCAGTGAAACAAGCACTGTCAAGATTTGTCAAGAAAATGGAGGAAATTCCCAAGGTTCCTGGCCATCCACCATCAACTCATCCTTTTTCCCTCTGGCTAGCAGAGAACAGTCTTATCGAAAATTTCACAGGTCTATGGCCTTCACCCAAGGACATGCATCATTGGCTAGATCTAAACTGGAAGAAGTTGATCAAAGGACAAATCTCCTCAACATTTTGTGGTAAGGGGTTCTTTGTTTTCCTATTTGAAAAAAGAAGAAGATAGGGATATAATCTTCTGTAGTGGCCCCTATTTGATGGGATCTCGAGGAATGTATCTAAAAAAATGGACCTCGGACTTCATGCTGAAAAATGGCATCCCTCAACATTTTCGATCTAGGTAAGACTCCCCTTTCTCCCACTGCATTGTTAGAATGATGAAACTCTAAGAAATATAAGCAATTCCCTGGGAAAATACATTGATCGGGTCAAACCAAGAGATGGAGTTGAAGCATTTTCTAGACTATGTGTAGAGGTAGATCTCGAAAAAGGACTACCTGAGGCGATTCAATTAATTTTAGACAACTGGTCATGCATCCAACAAGTGGATTATGAGCAGATCCCAGTTAAATGCAAGGCCTGTCATGAATATGGAAAATTTTCCAAAAGTTGTCTGCAAGAGAAAACCTCCTAGCTAGAGGAGCAGAATCAGGAGCAATGGAAATAGGTGAAAAGAAAGAATACTAGTGGTAAGGCCGCAATAGCTACCCAAGCTCAAGGATAAGGATATAAATCACCTTCTCTCCACTCTAAATCCTCAAGCACATCCCAGAGAGTGGAGGCCATTCATAATAGCTTTGAAAACCTAGTAGTTCTAGAAGAAATTGGGGAAGAAAAACTAGAATCCCATGAAGGAAATGAGGCAGTACATTAGAAAGCTCCAAATAAATATGATTGAAAAGGAA
The DNA here is from genome assembly GCA_032191745.1 of Picea mariana. NCBI lineage: Eukaryota > Viridiplantae > Streptophyta > Pinopsida > Pinales > Pinaceae > Picea > Picea mariana. The sequence goes on from JASDQU010219628.1 coordinate 13,094, forward strand.
AATCCAAGGAATCTCACCCTTTAAGAGACAGGGAATCCCCGATAATTGTGCCCTCACAACCTTTAGAATGGATTCCAAATATCCTTGAGGAAGAACACTGGGGAAACTCTGAAAGTGACATGGAACCTAAAATCTCCCAGTCCACTACAATTAGAAAATCTGGGAGAAAGACTAACAAAAACAAATGGGAAGCAACAACAGATAGGGAAAAAGAACTAGGCATTAAATCTACCCTAGAGGAAGCCCTCAAAAGAGAGAGAAAGAGAAGAGAACCCCATAATGCTAAAAGTATTCCCTCTCATCCCTCTAAAGTGGGGGTACATAAAAACACTTGTAAGTGATGAAAGTTGTCTCCTGGAACTGTAGAGGTCTAGGGAGCAGGGGAAAAAAAGAAGAAGTAAGAAAACTAATAAGAGAATAGAAACCCCTAATCCTTCTACTACAGGAGACCAAGCTAAAGGAGTAGGAATCTCTCTAGGACATGTAAAGAATATGGAAAGCAGGAAATGGAAAATCCATAAGCTCCAGAGGTGCTTTAGGAGGTTTATGCACAATGTGGAATTCAGATGTTCTACAACTAGTGGAATTGCACCAATATTTAAATTGGCTAATTGTCACCCTCTCCATGAATGTCATAGGTATGATTCTCACCATTATCAATGTCTATATGCCAAACAATTATGGGGAAAAAACTCAATGTTGGGGTTCTCTTCTAGATTTAGCAAAAGGAAATCCCCCTCAAAACCTAATAATTGCAGGAGATTTTAACATCACAAGAAGCAACAAAGAAAAACGAGGGGGATCCATAGTGAGAGATCGATTTAGGGAAAATATGGATGATCTCATATCAGATTTGGACCTTTTTTGTGTCCCCCTCGCCAAGGGCTCCTACACCTAGAACAATAAAAGGGAAGGTCCTGGCCACATCGCAGCCAGGCTAGATCATTTATTAATTAGCAGCTCCTTCCTCACTTTGTTGGAAACAATCTCCTCTACAATTCTCCCCTAGGTGGGCTCGTATCATCTCCCAATATCTCTGGCCTTTTCCCATGAGATTAATTGGGATCTCAATCCCTTCAAGTTCAATCCTACATGGATGGATCATCCTGATTTTTCCCCCTAGTCACTCGTTCATGGACCCAATGGATCTCAAGATCTCTAGTACACATATGGGAACATAAAATTAATATTACCAAAGTCTCCCTAAAAACTTGGTCTAAAATATCCTCACGCCCTTCTCACATCAAAGTTCAGGAAAAAAAATAAAAAACTTGAAGAAATCCAAGAGGAAATTGAAGCAACTGAAGTACAACAGTAGGATAAAAAGTTGTAAAATGAGGCACATAGAGACTACATACGTGCCCTTATGGAAGAAGAATATATGTGGAGACTTAAGTCTAGAAGCCTTTGGTTGAACAAAAGAGATAAAAACACTGCATTCTTCCACAGACAAGCCAAAGCAAGGAAATGGAGAAATCAGATAACAAAAATAAAAACTCAAACTCGAAAAATCATAAGTGACTTTGATCAAATAAAACAACAAGCTACAAATCACTTCTTGGAGCTGTACTCTGAGCAGGGTGACCTCGACAAAGAGACAAGTAATCTTTTTCTTGTTGATTAAGGTTGGTTGTCATTGATGTCAACCCTTGAAGAAAGCCCCGTAGCACAAAGGTTGGGTAATGGACCCAATATTGTTTTATGTAAATATGACTCATTATTGTCTTGGCATGGTTGATAATAAGTAGAAATGGATGAACTCCAAAGTGGTCCCCTTATGGTGAAAGACCTCATGGGAAGACACTTTGTGGATTGAGTTATACTAGAAGTATGGTTAGAGAACCCATGCTTATTTGTGGAATAATGAGATGAACGCCAGTGAAAATATCCTATATGGATAGTGATTGTAATGTCATTTCCCATGGTATGTGGAATGTCACATAACTCCTCACTGTTAGAGAGCTATGGCCATGAGAAGTTGGAGAACCCAGGTTTGGGTAATGAACCCAAGTTTGTTTGATGGATAATGGTATGAGTTTTGATATATTTTCAGGTAATACTATTCTATATGGATATTACATGTCATTCCATTTCTGGAAGTATGTGTAACGTCACATAACTCCTCACGGTTTGAGAGTTATGGCCTTACGAAGTTGGAGGACTCTCATATGTCATCTAGAAGCCCCAAAAGGTCAAAGTAGTCAAAGTGGTTTAAGAGATTTTAAAAGGTAAATAATAAAGTGAAGTGATGAGTGTACTATAATTCAAAGTGAATACAAAATAAATTAATTCAATAATAAANAAGTGGGTTAACCCTAAAATAAGGAAAGTGGGCAAAGTGACCTAGAAGATGTTTTTAAGGAAGCTACTTGGACAGTATAAATAAGAGGCAAGGCTCTCTCATTTAATACACACTTGAGCATATTGAATAGATATAGGTGTATGATGTAACCAAAGGATATCTAACCCGAATTTCTGAGGAAAGTGAAGAAAATAAGGTTGTAATTCAAGGAAGGATAAATTCTTTTGATGATGCTTTTTAAGGTATGTTTTTTTTTCAGGTCATCTCACCATTTTCGCAATAATTTTTTTTCTAAAATGATTCAGACCATGAAATTGTGATTCCATTGAGGAAAAATCTCCAAATATACATGGTAAAACATTCATCTTGTTGTTCGTTGTATTTTTGGAGTTACACTCCGTGGAAAATAGGGTTTGTGGCTAGTCCTGAAACTAGTCAAAAACAAGTGTTTCGGATAAAAACATCATAAATTCTTCATAACAGATCCAAATTCAATAATACCAAATGTGTTGGTTAGAATACAGTCTGTGTTATGTTGTGTAATATTTTTATATCAATTCAACAAATATTCCATGTGGGGCACGCTCTACAAGCTCGCTCTCTAGAATAAGCCAGAATTCAGCAAGGTGTGCAATTTTTGCCATAACGCCTTTTATGAGAGGTTCCAAATAGTGAAACCTGGAGAAATTGCATAAAACACATTGAAGAACATTGTGTATCAGTTTCATATATTTATTCATTACATGTACAAAGTTATGATTATTTCAAGTTAGGGTTGTTAACTAATCCAAAACTAGTCTTGTGAGACTAAGGAAACATTTGATGAAAATGCTAGTCTCTTGTTGTTAAAGTTAAGGAAGGTTTACAGGTATGTGATCATATACACCAGGTCTATTACAAAGTTACAAATCATATTTGGATGATGAAATTGATGAGGGATTTTTGTTGAGGTACAATTTGGGTACATGGTTGAGACAAGTAGCTGATGAGTTGGCACATACATGAGGTATGTAGTTGATGATGATGGTACATATTGATGAGTCATAGTTGATGAGTACTTGACACATGATTGTTACATACTTGGTACATGGTTGGTTGCACTTGTTTATGGTACAGGTTGATTACAGATTGTTTGGTACAGGTTGGTGCATGGTTGATGCACTTGTTTATGGTATAGGTTGAGGTATAGGTTGATGCATGGTTCAAGTTTATTGGTACATGTTTATAGCGGTATATCTCATAATGATAGTGTGACAGTGGTTCCATCATTCTACTTCTACTTCAAGCCGGTTAGACGGGGCAAGGACAGGTGGTTGTAGCCACCTTCCGGTTGTAGCCGAAAAACATAGGAGGTTGTAGCCTCCTTCTAGTTGTAGCTAGAGAAATGGGGAGATGGAGATTCCCTCAGGTTGTAGCCTGAGAAACTAGGGGGTTGGAGCCTCCTTCCAGTTGCAGCTAGAAAACAAAGGAAGTTGGTGCTTCCAATGAATGTAATTCTTCAAGACATATAAGAAAAAGCATGTCATGGTTTTCTCCCGATTTGAGTTTCCACGTAAAACACTGGTGTACTGTGTATGTGTGTGATTGTTCATTTCTTATTTCTCATTATTGGATAATAAATATACATTGATATAACACTTGGATTATTTGGAGAAAAAGGATTATAATTACGCTNATCATGGAGAGTACCAATTTTATAAAAATGGAATACCACACTTTGATGGACAAAAGTATGCTTTTTGGAGCATAAGGATGAAGACATATATACAAGCACAGGGGTTTGAAATTTGACATTCAATTGTAGATGGATACACAGTGCCAATAGTTCCACCAACAAATGACAAAGCAATGAAACTTGGTCAAAATAATTCGAAAGCTACAAATGCACGTTTGAATGGTCTCGGTGAAACATTATTCACCAAAGTTGCACATTGTAAATCCATCAAAGAGATTTGGAACAAGCTTCGAAATATTTATGAAGGAGATACAAAAGTCAAAGAAACAAAACTTCAAACTTACAGAGGTCAGTTCGAACAACTAAAAATGAAGGAAGATGAGAATATTGCAGCCTACTTCTTAAGAGTTGACGAAATAGTGAATGCAATCATAGGATTGGGAGAAGAAATCAAAGAACTTGTAATTGTTCAAAAGGTACTAAGATCTCTTCCTATGAGATTCAAACCTAAGATATCAGCACTAGAAGAAATACCGGATCTAAACTCAATAATCATGGATGAACTGCATGGAATCTTCATAGCGTATGAAAAGAGAACTGAACAGGAAAATCCAAATGTAAAAGAAGAAGCCTTCAAAGCATCCAAAATATCAAAAAAAAAGAAAAAGGAACAAGAAGAATATAGTAGCAGCAATGACGTCTCGAAAGATGATGAAGAAGTGGCCAACTTCGTCAAAAGACTGAACAAGGGAATCGATCGTAGGTATAGAGGTAAGCTTCCTTTAATTTGTTTTAATTGTGATGGTATTGGTTATTTTGTTAACAAATGTCCTCATAAGAAAAAGAGAAATGATGAAGGTTACTCAAAAGGAAAACACACA
>JASDQU010219630.1:0-17993 GCA_032191745.1 Picea mariana
AAGTTATTGAATGTCAAATTTATTTATCCAATCTTTGACAATAAATGGGTATCCCCACTGGTAGTGGTTCCAAATAAAGTAACCTAAAAATGGAGAATTTGTGTTGATTTCCGGGAACTTAATAGGGCCACTCTAAAGGATTATTTTCCCCTTCCCTTCATTGACCAAGTCTTGGATACCTTGTCAAATACTTTTCCTTCCTGGATGGATATAGCAGATACAATCAAATTCTCATAGCACCCGAGGATCAAGACAAGACCACTTTCACTTATCCTTGGGGAACCTATGCCTATAGGGTCTTTCCATTTGGTTTGTGTCATGCTCCTGCCACATTTCAATGAGCAGTACTAGGGACATTTGTTGATCTTATTCATGATTGTGTGGAAGTGTATATGAACGAATTTACAGTATATGGAAATACTTACCAGGAAGGCCTAGATAATCTAAAGAAAGTCCTTATCAGATGTCAAGAAATGAATCTGTCCTTAAGTCATGAAAAATGTAAAATGTTGTTGACTGAAGGAGTAGTTGTAGGACATCACATTTCATCTGAAGGGATTAAAGTGGACCCTGGTAAGATTGAGGTAATCGTCAAACTTCCACCTCCAAAGACTCAAAAAGAGGTAAGAATATTTCTTGGAAATGTCAGATACTACCAGAGATTCATTGAGAATTTTACAAAGATTATTGCACCCATGTTTGGATTGCTTACAAAAGATGTTGATTTTCTTTAGACTGACCAGTGTCAAACCGCCTTCGAAACTCTAAAAGCTAAATTATATGTGGCACCATTTCTTAGGGGACCCAATTGGCCCTTCCATTTCACATATCCATCGATGCCTCTTATACTGCAATAGGAGGAGTATTAGGGAAGAAATAAGACCAACAATGCTATGTCATTTACTTTGTAAGTAAGAACTTGTCCCATGTTGAGTTAAATTATACATTTACCAAAAAGGAATTCTTGGCAGTTGTCCATGCCATCAATAAATTTCACCATTATATCACATGATACAAGGTATTTGTACATACAGATCACTCTTCCATTATATTTCACATGAATAAACCCATTACCAATGGCCGAGTGACTAGGTGGCTCCTGTTATTGCAAGATTTCAATATCATCGTCCTTGACTGACCTAGAAATGAGAAATTAGTTGTTGATTTTCTTTCTCACATTAATCATGAGGGTGATGATATTCCTGTTAATGATAGTTTTCCATATGAACATCTCTTTTCCCTCTCTGTAAATACCCCATGGTTTGCAGACATGGAAAATTATTTAGCTACAAGAAAGCTACCAGCTCATTTGTCACCTCATTAAAAGTGTCGAATTATCATGCAAAGTGCTAACTACTACTGGGTTGTCCATGACCTTTTTCATACTAGACCAGACTTGATTATTCGTAGATGTGTCCGAGAAGATTAGATACCAAAAATCCTACGAAGTTTTCATCATGGACCATGTGGTGGCCATTTTTTCAACAAACGTACAACATATAAGGTGTTACATTCAGGTTACAATTGGCCTAGCATTTTTAAGGATGATGTTGAATATATGAGGATTTGTGATAGTTGTCAAAGGATAGGAAGACCCACATGAGCTGATTAAATTCCCTTACGTGATCAAGTTAAGATAGAACCTTTTGAGAAATGGGCCCTTGACTTTGTAGGACCAATTTCACCCATGTCTCATAAGAAGAATTATATTTTGGTTTGTACAGATTATGTCACCAAGTGGGTAGAGGCAAAAGCCTTATTTAGGGCTATCGAAAAATCTATTGTTAAATTCATTTATGAAGACATCTTTACCCGCTTTGGTGTTCCTCGTGAAATTGTTATAGACCAAGGAATACAATTCACTTCTAAGTTGATGAGGGAATTGACAGAGAAATATGGGATCAAGCATTGAAAACATTATCCATATCACCCACAAGCTAATGGTCAATTAGAGTCCATAAACAAAGTTTTGGAAACTATCCTAACCAAAACTGTTCAATTACACCATAGGGACTAGGCTAATAGAATTCCAGAGGCTTTGTGGGATTATCGTACCACCTGGAGAAACACCACTAGTAATTCTACCAATTCCATACACTAGTACTTCTACCAATTGAATTCCAAGTAACGACTCTCCGTATTACCGCACAATTGGGATTAGACCTAGACGAGGCACAAAAACAATGATCCATACAATTGAATGAATTGGATGATATTAAACAAGATGCTATCCAATAGACAATGTTAGTTCAAAACTAGAGGAGCAAGTGGCATGAAACATTTATTAAGAAGAAACAATTCCAACCTAGTGATTGGGCTTTGTTGTTTGATTCCCGATTCAAAACTTTTAAAGGCAAACTTGCCACTTGGTGGTTGGGTCCTTATGAGGTAGTTACCATGTATGATAATGGGGTTGTTAAGATTAAAACAATTGATGATGTACAAGTCTCTTTCGTATTGAATGGACACCGACTTAAAATTTACCACAAACCCATTTCCAAAGAAGATTTTCTACAGGTCATGTCAACTGACAAGGCATTAGCCTTAGTGGATGGAGAATTTTCTTCTCCCTCCCCCTGTTCTTGAAACTTTTTCTGAATTTTGATTGTACATATGTAAATCATTTAAAGTGTGTTTTTGTTGATAAACAATTTTAGAGATCTATGCAGGTATTTATTTCAACATGAGTGGACAACTTCAAGAAGACAAAAAGGGAAGTATTTTCCTTCGGAAAAATATATTGCTATATTTGAACTCTGTTGTCTGCTTAAGCATCAATTGAATAATGACTTTTTATTATGCTTAGATATTGCTTGTTGTGAATTAGCCATATTTTTGCAATATTTCTATCTTCCTTTCACTCAAGGCATCTTTAATGGAAGTTTCTCTTAACCTCCACCACTAGAGGATATAAGGAAGTGACACCTTGTCTTATCAAACCTAGAGGTTATTTGTACAATTTCCCCAAGAACCCCGATTAGGTGATTAAAGTATCTTTATGAAAGAGTAGCAAGAAGCTTTGATTAGCGGTTAGCTATGGAAACATAACTATAACTTAAAAAAGAAGAAAGTGAGTAGGGACTAAAGATACCTTCCTGTTCTTTTCCAATGGTACCATCCACTACACACTAAAAATGCTTGATTATACCATATCTTTAGATAGGCTACGTCCATTTAACTACCCCTTACATCAAGACAATCTATAAGGAATTCATAAATAAGAGTCATCCTCTAGCATAAATACCATCCCAGTCTTAAATAAAAAATTCCAGAGCTGTCTCCCCATCTTCTTGCAAAAACCAATCTCTATATAAAAATATTAAAATATGGTGGACCAATCTCTGTTGTAATAGGGTGTAAGAGGCTAACCCGCCAGGATACTGAACAGGTATGTTGGTAGAGGGTATCGGCCTATGGTATGACTAGGTAAACCCATCGGAGTACTGAACAGGCTTGATGGAAGCGGGGCATTCTACCTAGCGAGGGTGATGATCTGACAAACTATAAATAAAATTCCTAAATCTTAAAACTTGTCCTGATGTACAACATTACTTGTAGACAAAAATGAAAAGAAGTATGCATGGTTAAGAAAAGGTCAATGAACTCCATAAATCTTCCATTGGAAAATAAATTTAATACCATCCTAAGACTCTCTCGCATGCCTCTTCTTAACTATGCGTAGGATGTTTTGTCCTACAAGTGGGTCTATATTTTAACCGTCTCGTCAGACTAATGTGTGAAATTTATCTCTACACTTGGAAAACTGTAAATATTAGGCTATTGGGAGAATTGAATCATTCCCTATATATTTGATTGTGAGGTGTCACAATACTTAGGAGTGGGGGAGGGGTTTCGTGAGCTAAAAAATGATAAACATTGCCCGTGTATATTATAATCCATGAGAAGAAGAAGTAGAATCTCTATAAAAATTCTGTTATATTGTTTTTATGATATTCTGGGCTATTATATCAATAGTTGTTTTTATTAAAATGCTAAATTCTATACTGATGACATCATTGTGTGTTATAATCATGTTGTGCATTTTTTTATTTTATGTTTATATAATGGAAGACTACTTAACTGGTTCTTTGTGACAATTACAGATCAATAATGCATTGTTAAACTCACTACATATATGTGTTACACTCATATGAACAGAGGAACAAGTTGTTTTATATTGTTACAATAACGATGACAAGGAAATTAACAATGGATCATCCTATTCACACTTATCTTTTCCATGCCCATGTTCACCATGACTACCGGAAATTTCCCAAGATGAGTGCTATGGGTGAACGTCCATTATAATAGGGATAATTTCCACTTGCACAGGAGTACCATATGAAGTGCCATATGGAGTTCCATCTAGATGACCGGATGAAGTGCCATATGGAGGATCGGATGAGGTATGTATATACTGTAAATGACCACAATTGCATGCAGAAATCGTTTGAATTTATACACATGTTGCAATGGTAAGTTAAGATGGATTGAATGGTATGTTGTTTAAAATTCATAGTAATAATTGAATTAAAAAAATTTAATGCATTTTTATGATCAAATTTCCAAGTCAAAGACTTGGACATTGATATTTTTCTCACATAATTGCATTTTCCTCCAAAGTACACCACCATTCAAAATTCAAATGTTGTACAATCATAGTCACACATGGCGATTGTGTGTGATGAATTCGCTCAAGAATTCAACCATTTCCACCTCAATTGCATTAAAAATCGAGGATTCTGCCCCAATTGCCATTCCACTCATCCCATGCTTATTGTGTCACGCTCACCCTCTTCCTGATTCCTTTATTTTGTTCATCCTCTGCACTATAACCATGCCCAAGCACTATGAACCATCCTCCTATGCCGAGCTCTTGGCCATTCCCTAATTCACAGAGTGTAGAGAGATTTTCCTTCGCGCAGGGTGGGGACCATTCTTGGCCAGTCTGTAGGGCCATGATGATGGCATCTCACTATAATTATCTCTTGGGTTCAATGGGAGGCTATCTCATGTAGGGTCTCTGGCCTTCTTGGTCTCTGAAGAGTCTATTGCCTCAGCCACAAAATTTCCACGGGTTGGGGATCTATGGTTCAAACACCATCAATTTCCATGTCCAAGTTATAACAGAGTATTCAATCCTAAATTTAAAAGCGTTTTTGGAGCCAAAGGGTACTCAAAAGAATGGATCAAGGAAGAATTTATTAACCCCCTTATCATAATTACCAGGCTTATCACTTGTGAAGGTAGGTACTATGTTTTCAAATCTTGTCATTTTCGTCTATTAGCCCATTTCCAATTTAATAAACCCCTGAATTTTCATTTTTGCTTCTTGAAAAGTCTTGAGAAAATGTCTTCCCAAGTTCGTAAAAAATTGTCCAATCCTCACAATAGTATATTCCACCATGGCCTTATCAAATTGCTTGTCATAATTGAATTGAAAAAATAGGGCAAGACATGGGATGAATTCCTATACCAATTCTCAAACCTCCATCTCACAGTCAAGACCGGAAAAATATCAGTTGATTCATGGGTTGTTACTCAATCTAAGCCTCATTCTTCAAAAAATCCAAACCCTCCAACTCAAACTATCTCTCTATATGATCAAAAGGCCAAGAAAATTATTGATTCCCATGCATCCTCATCGCATAAGAAAATCAAAAAGCCTGTTGATAATTCCCCATTTCCTTCAACACATGTTGATCCTCAACCTAAGAAGCTACAAGATGCATTTCAGTAAGATTTTCCTTCAGTCCTTACAAATAGAAGAGGAGCCAATCGATTCAAGGGGGAATATTTTCAAAGAAGTACCCAAAGTACAAGTGGCAAACCCATTGTAAAACCTCCAAGAACTTTGGATCCTATCCAATTATCTTCCGATCATGAAAGTACCCATAAAAGACTGAGAGAAGTTTATATAGAGGAGTTTGAGCCCGATAAAGAAGTTAAATCTAAACCTATTACACCTAGTCTCTCTCACAAAAACACTATTACTCCTTCCTCCCAGATGCCTACATCGTCTTCCAAAGTTGATATACCTTCTACATCCATCAAGGGATCCAATATCTCTTCTTTTGAACCATCTGATCATACCCTAGTTATTGATAAATTGTAACAAGAAAATGCTCAGTTGCTTCAACAATTAGAAGAGCGAAAAACTATGGATAGGCATCTACATCATGACAATGTTTATTTGAAAGCAAAAGTGAATTCTCTTCAGTGATTGGTTGATCAAATGACCACCACCAATCGCATCCTCTGGATGTAATTGAAACATCATAAAAGGCCCAAGACAAAATCTCCAGGGAAAGAGGGAGAAGCTTCTAAAGACAATCCACCCCTCCTTCACGAATCTAGTTAAGTTGGGTGATTCATTTTTGTTTGCAGAGGGACCTGCAAATCCTTACGCATGGGGGCAATGTTGGGCTCATGTTTTGACTATTTTGTTTCGATGGACAAATATTTTTTGCATGTGATAGTACATATGATATGCTCTCATTTATCCATTTTGAAGGTTTTCTCAAAGATTTAGATATCAATTCACCATAAATTCGCACCAGGTATGTATACTTGTCGTTTTTGCAATGATTTTGTGGTCCATTCATCTCAGTTTGATGTTTATGAAGATCCAACGTATGGTTTTCTTGCAATAGGGTGGAATCACGATCTGATCCTCCATCCGGTACCTCATCTGACACTCCATTCAGCACTTGATCTGGCACATGATCCAACACTCCATATGGCACGTGATCTGGCACTTGAAGTGCATTGGAGCTAGCGGTTGCTACATTGGCAGCCTTTGATGGACGAATCGGGGATCTGGGTTTTATTCCCCCTTATTCCCTCCAACTACAGAGCTCAACATACCTTGGATTGGGCAATTGCAGCGACCGTTGACTGGTACACAAAATTGTTAAGAAGATATTGTTGTTAGAATGAAATTAATGAGTTTATTGTTTTTAGAGAGGGTCGACCCTTCCAATGGTCGACCTCTCAAGTTAATCACCTATGAATACTATTGTCCATGACATGAACCAGGAAACGAATTTTATTATTTGATACAGACATTATCACCAATCTTGTTCTATACTCCATTTTTATGCTTAATGACAGAGCTGTGTTAATTTAGCACCTGTGTTTTCCTGTTGGAGTGTTTCCACGACCTGATGAGGGGCCCACTAGTGGTCTGGGTGATTGTGTATATGAATACATATTTACATTTATCTTGTTTCCTTACTTAGATTTTGAAATTGTCTCTTTATTGTATGAATTTATCAATCTCAATTGTTGTTGTGTGTATATGTTGATTACAGATTACTTATCTAATTCATATTCCTTAATTGTAGATTACTTGTTGAATTGTGTATATCATAGAGGGGCGTCCATGGTTGTGTGTTAATAATTATATCTTGTTTGCAGGTTGTAGGAGTTGGTTAATTTCATTGTTATGTCTTTTTCTTCCTAGCTAAAAGTTACTCTGCAGGGTACTAATTTAGATAGGTTTATTTGTAGCTTTGATAGATTAGTTGTTTTAATTTTTTATAGTTTTGATAGAGTACTAATTTAGATAGATTTAACTGCAATTTCAATTACTCTCTATAGGTATCTTTCATTTGTTAATATTGCTTCAACATGATAGGATAGAAATGGATTTTGAATTATGATTTTTAATAGCATTTTGGTTGATTTTGGATATGATTCTTAATGATAGGTTAGTTCACTTAGATTATGAATTTTAATGAATTCTCAGTTATGAATTTGAGTTGTAAGTTCTAATTAGCATTAGTCAAGAATTGTAGGTCTGCACAGAGTGTTTTTATTGTCATTTTAAGTGTGAATTTGAATTAAGATTTTTAATTAAGTGTTAAATTATGAGTTTACGAGTTTATAGTTTTGTTTGAGTTAGCAATTTTGAATAGAGTACTTTACAACAATTGTATGATAAAGTGAATGATTGATGCATAATGTTTAGATATCACATGGATTCCAAGAATACTTAGTGTTGCTTCTATGATAGCAAAACTCTCTATAGATTGTCTTATCCATACTTTCCATTTCTCTGTAGAAGTTAGCATTGAGTTCATTCCACTTGAACTGTCACTAATAGTCAGATGCCATCGTGATTTTATTTGACACCGAAGACACAATCATCGCATTTGAATACTTTCCTTCTTTTTACTGCAAGATAGAAATAGTTTTGATAAATTAGAATTTGAATACAGTCATAACACTCTTTCTTTTGGTTAAGTAGATTAATGTTTATTCTTTACAGAATATGAGTTATTTTAAGAATAGAGTTCACTTGTCAAAATATTTTTGATAGAGTAGCTGTTTACTTGCTTACTTACTTGTTCACTCAGATATTGTTGTTGCTTATTTAAAGAGAGATTGAATAGATTAACTAGCTTTGAAATAGATCACTTGTATTTTCTTATTTATAGATAGGTCAAACATTCCATAGCTCATTGTTTAAAGTTACTTAGGTCAAATAGTTTATAGTTCTAGACTTACTTGAAGCTCATTAATTGAAGGTTGTTTTACATAGAATTTGTTGTTTAACTAGATTTGAAAAGTCATCTCTTTAGAAAGTAGAATTGTAAATTGGATAGAGTATTGATCCCTAGGGTACTAGAGCATCTTCTTAGCTATACAATCCTTCCATTAGATTTTATGCCTTGTCTCATACAGTGCCACAACTCTAAGTTTACTTACCCCGGGTTGACAATTTAATTGAGGGAATTAGTATATATAGAATACCCATCACAAAGCAAGATACTTCTACAAAAATGAAACAAATATATGAGATATCTATACAATGAATTGAAAGACAAATTTATACTTTAAAGAATTATGTTAAAATGAATAACGAGTACTTGAAATGAAAGAATAGTTATTCACATGAAATGAAATTGCTTGAAAGTGAAACTGCTTGATAAGTAAATTGCTAGAAAATAAATGAATGGAAAAAATTGAAATGCAAAAAATGTGAGTTGAAAGTGTTACAATGTGTGTAGATTACTTTTAATATCTTTTTAGGTCTCTCTTTGAATTAGGGGAAATTAGATGTGAAATTTGCAAGCCTAAGCTATGTTACTACCCCAAATCCTTGTCCCTTCAACCAAGAGGAAGTGTTAGGTGCTCAAAAAGAGAATAATGTGGTTCCCCTCTATCTCCATAGGTCAAATCCAAGATGCCTGGATGCTCAACAAGGAGGACACTTAGTGTCCTGAAACCATCCCCAGATTCAACCCCTTCTAGCCTCCCAAGTCACCCATTTTTAATGGTTTTAGAAATAATAGAATTAGATGCCTAATTAAACTAGCCACACAATCCTTTTCCTTTCTTGTTACCCAACATCCACAAAGTGTCAAGGGGAGGGAATACGGGACAGAAGGTGGAGTGGAAAGTTCAATTACTTTGCAAAAAGGAAATTCTAATTAGTCATCATGATATTGCAAGGGTGGTTAAGCCACTCACATGCATGGTGTGGGCACAAATGAATAATTTAAATAACTTCCAATAAATTAAATGAACAATATTGTCACACAACTTTGCCTTTATGACAAAGGTGGGAAAAAAATAAAAATGAATTTGCAAACCTCACAACTATGGCACAATGTAGAGGGAAAGCCTACCAATTTTGTGCCAAGGTGGGTAAATAATTTGGAAATAAAATAGAGCAAGATAACACTAGCCACTCAACCTTATATTTGTGGGATAAGTGGGGCAAAAAAATTAAGCAAAACAGAAAATTAAATTCCTATCTAGCCAGCACAATTTTTCAAGGGTGGAAAAACAACTCACATGCAAGGTGTGGGCATAAACAAAACCTGGAAATAATTTACAATTTACAGCTTATGAAAATGATAAAAGAATGCAAGCCCAATATACTCTCTTGGGATGCTTACAATGATTTGGAAAGAAAGAAGGGGGAGAGGGCTTTGCACCAAGGCCTTTGGATGCTTCCTTAAGCTCCTTGTGGCCAAAATTGGGCAGCACCTCCTCTTGGACTGGCGAAAACCTACTAAAAACAACAAGCAAAGTGTGATGGAAATTGCTAGAAATCACTTCAAATATTTTAGTAGTTGTTAGTATCTAAAACAGAAAATTTTGTACTAAAAGTCTGAACATAAAACTTGATTAGATTGCAAGATTTAGAAGAGAAATAAGTGCAGAAATTATGTAAAAGAATGTTGAAATAATATTAGAAATATTAGTGAATAGAAATGAAGTTATTGGACTCCTCCTTTCCAAGCTTTGGTAACCTGCAAAGTTGTAAATACTTGCTACACAATGAGGCAAGAAATTGAGTCCTTTAAAATGGTCTACAAACTACTTTGCAAACTCAAAGAAAAGAAACTCACATAGATCTACAAAAATACTACTATAGATATATCCCCCAAAAAATACTTTGCTTGGGGTTTTTCAAGTAAAACAATGTGTGAAAAATAACTACAAACTGCAGAAATATTACCTCACAAGAACACCACACAAGAACACCAAGACAACTCCAATAGAGCACCAATATAACACCAAAGGACACCAAGAGTTCCTCTAAAGCTTCACTTATATTATTGAGCAGAGTGACTGCAATATGGTAGAAATATTCCAAGAGAAAAAATGGGGGAAGACTAAGTGAGAGTGAGGAGAAAATTGGGCAGCATGGAGTTGCTATGAAATTATATTTGTAAAATGAAGACGGGCATTTATTTTAATGGAGGGAGAGAGGAGAGACCCCCTTTTCATGCATTACAAGTGTCACTCCCAAAAGAGGGAGGCTCACTCAAAGGGGGGGTCAACATGAGAGAGGGGAACTCCCATTAGAAGAGGAAACTCAAAAATGGGGGAAGAAACCCCCTATACTAAGTTTAAACCTCTCTCTAATTCCCCAAAGGGTCACCTGAGGTGTGGAATGGGCCCCCCATGTGGTCCCCATCACCAAATGCCCAATCCAATGGAGATGATGAACCCAACAAGAGACAAATCCGCCCCCCTCTCTAAAGTTAAGTTGAATGAGAGGTAGGAACGGGGGGATTTGATTTATGTGACCGTGTATTACATATAAATGACTTAGGAAACAAATTTTCCCCATTTTCTCATGTTTTGCAACTTTAGGCAAAATTTGGCATTTTTAATTTAGCCAATTATTTGTTCATTTTTGACTGACTTAGACTCCTCATGGACATTGACCTAGAAAAACTTGTCCAATTGAGATGAAACTTGGTCCAAGGGTGTAGGGGTTCATAATCCATTTTATTTGAGTACCCATACCCATATAAAAAATCCCCAAGGACCAATTTGTTACATTTTACATCAAAAATAATTAAAATTTTCCAATTTACGGGAAATTTTAATTATTAAAACATATTATCAAAACTTAACAGAATTTTGCAAGAATCTAGGAGATGTATAAAATGGCCTTATATAACACTTTCAGCCCTTATTTACCTACTGGTATCTATCATTAGAACGTCTTTAACCACTTTGGAGGAAATTTGAGTGAAAAAATAAAGTAATTAAATCGTTGAAAAAGCAAAATTAATTACCTGAGAAAAAAAAACACTCGATGAAAGGAATTCCCTAATGATAAATTCCTAGGAAAATAAATTACAATACTTGAACCATGCTAACATGTTACATTACAAAATTTTCCCACGCAGGGGATTGAACATTCCATGGAGAGAGAAAGAAGTTTTGGGGGCAGAATTTCCCTGCTGAGCCAAAGGTCTTCAAACTGGTTGTACCACAAGGTACATACATTCATGGTACATGACGTTGACACCTAATCGAAATAGGTGATCAACAACCCCCACTATTGAAAAAGGGCTTCACCTACTACTCATTGAAGAGGCAAATTTTCCAGCCTTTCCTTCTCCGTGAACAACTGACACTACTAGCAACCCCTAACCATTTTATGCACATCTGAAAAAATGGTCGGCCAATAATAATCTTCTCTGAGGATTTTGTGGGTAGTAGTTTTAGCTACGAAATGCCCACCACAAAATCATGAATAAAATTCAACCATGAGTCTCTTGGATTCAAGCTCATCAACACACCTAAGTATCACCCCATCGGGGTTCCTCCACCCCAATCCATCTTGTATGATACAATAATTAGATGCTTTCAACCTCAATGTCCTTCTTTTATGATCAATTAAGTGACTTGGGCATGTAAGGTTGGTAAAAAATAAAATTATATTAGCATACCATTGGTGTTGATCTAACTGTTTAAGCTTTGATGATAAGGCTAGCCTAGATTGACTATTTTGACAGACTAGGTCCAAATCTTGTTCATTTCCTTATGTTAGCATTTGAGATAATCCTTGATGCTTGATTAACTTAGTGGGTTTTATCTCTAATTCATACTCTTACATCTTGGAAACCCACTTTCCTCTGACTCCCAGGAAATCCTATTGAGCTAGGATGTCTTTCACTGCTTGGTGAGGTACATACCCCACAACTTTTGAATATCCTACATAAACCCAAAAATGATTAAGGGACTTTACCAAGGCATAAGATTGTTTTTCCATACTTGTGTAGTTAAGTTCAGAGTTTTGAAATGCCTTGCTCATAAAAGAAATTGGTTTCTCTTTACCATCGTCATTCTTTTGGAGCAATACCCCTGCTATAGTATCTTCTTAAGACAAGGAAAATATATGAAAGTATTTAGAGTAATATGGAATAATTAACACAAAATATTTTCCAATTGAGTCCTTAATATTCTTAAAATCTTTCCTTCCTTCATCTTTCCACTCAAACTTGCATCCTTTTCAACAATTTGAGGATAGGATTCATAGTTTCAACTAGGTTTGGGGTGAATCTACGGACAAAGTTCATATGACCAAGGAAAAATTGGAGGGATTTCTTGGTGTGGGGAAAAGGGATTATTTTAATGGATTCCACCCTTTCTAGATTAATAGTTACCCCATCCTTTGCAATGATATAACCTAACAACTTGTCTTAATCCACACCCAAAATTGACTTAGTCGGATTTAAGGAGATGCCATATTTTCGACATCTTTCAAACACTTTTTTATGATGACCCACATGATCTAATCTTTCTTTTGAGAAAATAGTTAGATCGTCTCGATATATTTCAATCATTTTTCCTATCAAATCTTTGAAGGAAAAGTTCATGGCCCTTTGAAAGGTAGCACATGCATTTAATAGGCCAAAAGGCTTTCTTAAGTATTTAAAAGTGCCCCATGGTGTGGTGAAGGTTGTTTTATTTTGATCATCCTTCCTCACCAACACTTGATTATAGCCAGAAAACCCATCTAACATTGACATTATTTTGGATCCAGTAATCCTTTGTAATAGAGTTTTCATGTTGGGTAGGGGGTAATTATCTTTAATGCATGCTAGATT
Source organism: Picea mariana (assembly GCA_032191745.1). Lineage (NCBI taxonomy): Eukaryota > Viridiplantae > Streptophyta > Pinopsida > Pinales > Pinaceae > Picea > Picea mariana. Next base: position 13,368 of record JASDQU010219630.1, read on the forward strand.
TAGATTTTTGAATTCAATGCATAGTCTTATTCCCCCGTTTTTCTTTCTAACCACAACTAAGTTAGAACACCATGAGGAATGTCTTATTGGAGCAATGGTGCCAGCATCCAACATCTTGTTAAGTTCATCTTGAACCAAAGGTGCTAACTTAGGATTTATTTGCCTAAGTTTTTTCCAGAAAGGTTGTGTATCTTCCTTGAGGGGGATAGTATGTTGAAACACATATTCTTTATAATATTTGAGTTCATCATAAGTGAATGCAAATACATCCCTATACTCTTGGACTAGACTTATTAATTCCTTCATTTCCTTTTCTGAAGTACCTTTTCCAATTTTTATGAACCTTGGGACTTCCTCTATCCCAATATTTATTTCAATGTAATTGTCAGGATTTATTACTTATTTTTTCTTTTTATGCATGTCATTCCTATCAAAGATATCTTCTAAAGAAGTTATTCCTCCATGAACTGGATTTTTTATGGGATTTTCCTCCTCAATATAATATTTTCCTTCTTCTTTGTAGCTGACATTGAAACCGAAGAATTCCTTAACATTATGGATTGTTCGTCATCTCTGAAAACCTGCCAGTGATCAACATTATCCGGAATTGAAGGCCTAAAGATTATTTATAATTTTCCTTTACCATTTAATAGTTCTTTTAAGGGCTGGAGGGTTGAAGATGCTATTGCCAAGCTGCTATGTTCCCTAGGTATTCAAATGAGGTCTATAGCATAAAATAGTTATTTAGTATCCCAAATGGCATTTATATATCTTTTAAACCTCTCACTTTTGCATGCATACTTACTTTTTACTTGAAGAATCACCAAGTCTGGATAACCTTTAATATTTAAAATTTTAATCCCCATATCCTTAGCGATTTCCAAACCAAGTAAGAGTGCCTCATACTCAGCCATATTATTGGTTGCATCAAACTCTAGTCTGAATGCAAAATTGTATGATTTTCCTATTGGAGACTTTAGGACAATCCCTTCCCCTTTTCCTGACCTTGAATGTGCACTGTTATCCACTATCCTAGGGATAACTAAGGAGATTATGTCTCGAGGCCGATATGTCCTAGACATGGAGTATAGAGAGCCATATGACTTGAGCTTGGCCCTGGAGGGCCCATCTTTTCTTCAACGCCTTCCATCTATCAACAGCAGGAGCATCCATCCCATCTGCCTAGTTTTGAAGTAGCAGTGGGTATTGCTCCATGAGGTAATGAGTCTGGGTATCATGGTATGGGTCACTCTGATTTTCAAAACATTTGAATATGTGCATTGAATTCCTTTTTGTTTCATGATGTTTTCTTGGAAATTATTCTCCTTAACTTGTACATACCTTGGGGGGATGTCAGGGTTCCCTAGTAAGTTGGTTCCCTTAGGGATGAGTTTCCATTGGGTGGGTCTATGAAAGGTCATCATCAATTTCTTCCATACTTACCACTTTTCATCATTATCCCTCTCATCTTTCCCCTACATTCGTTCGGGCATTGGGTTTGCCAAGCTAGTAAGGGTTGTACCTTGCCTTGTGGGAAGAAGGGACTAAAGGCCAATAGGGTAAAAGTAGCTAGAAAAAATTAAAATCCAAGATGAAACCTTGAGATGCTTCACCCAAGGATTCCCAAGAAATAAATAAAAGGCTTCTCAACAAGAAAAGGGGACCCGTAAAATAAAATAAAACTCAAGATCTAGTTGGTGAATAGGAGGTCTCATCATGAGTTGGCCTATTAGGTCCATGAGCACGTAGTGGTATGACACTGCCATCCATTTGGTCACCAAACTAGGGTAGTTTCTCTTGGTGTCATAGTGAAGAGAAAGGGGGTCTCATCACGAGCTGACCTTCTCATCTCTGTGAAATGCTTGTGGGTAATGTAGTCACCACTGGTCACCATGCTAGGACAGTGTCCTCCAACTATTCTCTTGAAAAGAAAAAGTAATAATACAAAGATTAAAATGCATTGAATGGGCTAGGAAATAATGGCATCCATGACAAGGTGCAGCTTGCCCTCTACAGAGGCACCCACAGGTAATACCCACATTTCCCTGTTATCACTGCACCCCTTGCCCAAACATCCCCTACACCATCTCATGCATTTACATGACCTATATTTTTGTTCACCTGGGAAACACCCAAAACCTTAGGAGGATTATCTCAATAGGACATCCTGAGACCCTTTCCAAACCTGGCTTGTTAAACTATATAACGTCTTTGAGCATTTTTCTTGGTAAAGGGGAGTTTGATGTGCATGTTTGGGTAAATTGATTATTAGATGTGATTGACATTGTTATGATCCATGTGACTTATAATCGCATGGAGGGTGTACTTGTTGTTGTTACAGGACCATGCCCGAAGGACAGGTACATATGGGGATATGATTAGTTTGGACCTCCATGGGGTTAAAATACCACTATATGGATGTTGTGACCCCAACTAGGGGTAGAGGGATACCAAAGGCTTGCACCAGAGAAAAAGGAGGGTGTTCCACCAAGGGAAATTTGGCAGGCCTGGATCTAGGGGGGTCTTTCCCTCCCACTATGACGTTGGCCTTTAAAGGCCCCTAACATCATCATTTTGAGCCTTGACATCATCCAGTTAGGGTTTTGGCATGAGGATGACTTGGTTGGTATGTGTGGAATCTTCTGAGGCCTTTTGAGGCCTAAAGTTTCACTTTGGAGGCCTACCATTCCATGAAGGGGCCTAACGTCACCCTAGGAAGGGCATAACATCATCCCTAAAGACAAAATTAGGGTTTTAATTGTTAAATTTATGTAAAACTGGATTTTTGATGTAAATTGACTATGTCGGCCTTTTTTTACCTAAAATGTAATTAAAGGTCATTCATATTGTATAAATAGAGAGTTAATACTCTCATTTTTTCATTATCTTTCACTCACACAAGTGTGAGGTCTGAAATTCAGCCTCTTTTAAGGCTTATTGGATGAAATTAAGTGGTGCGTAACTCTTGGAGGAGGCTATTTTTGGTGTATTTTTTCACTTTCATGGTGGAAAGTCTTGAAATAGGGTTTGTGGCTAGATTATTCTTGATGAAGTAAGTACAAATCTGTAATCCTTCATTATTTTTAATGGTTATGGTGCATTTTCTTATTCATTTCTAGGATTATGAAATTGCTAGTTTGAAACCCTAGGAGAAAAGCACATATTATTGTCCTTTTCTTTATAACTCTTCACCTACTTGATTTTGCTAGAGAACACCTCCTTTGAAGGATATACTGGAGCCCTACCTTTGTATCACTCTAGTATCCTTGCTTCATTAATCTTCATACATTTATTTCAAGTTTGATCTAAAGAACAAGGAAAATGCTAGGGCATAGGGTTACCTATTCTCTATCATCTTTTCCTTCTAGGGTTTTAGATATTAAGGCCTTAGTTTACTAACACCCCAATCATATTCCCTTTCATTTAGCTCATCTATTATCATTAGTTGTTTCCCTCTAAGAATTTTCGTTGCAAACTTTGACTCCATTTACCCTAAAAGGCAGTAGTTCACACCTTGCAAGTGATTGATTGACCAAACAAACTCTTAAACCATCTACCTTAAGACTTTTACTAAATATTTCTAACTTTAGATTAGACTAACCTACTAACTAACTTGTTGTTGTTGCAAAATATTTCTACAGCCATCTATAAGAGCAACAAATTTATCTTAAAAGCAAGATTTAAACCTGATTACACATTGCCATCATTGCTTCTAGCAATTGCTATCATTTTGTCAATTTTATATTATCATTTCTTGTCATTTTTTAAGCAGTATTGAGGCATAATTGTGTAGCTATTGATAAATATATATTATTGTTATAAATACTTCTGTTGCTTCAACTTTTATATTAGCTTGTTATTTTTTATCAAAATTCTATGTTTTTATGAAGCACTAACATCATATGGTACTTGAAAATAGCATATTTTATTGTTGTCTTGTTCTAGACAGGTACACTTAATTATTATTTTGCTTCATCTGATTAAAACCCTTGAAAATTTTGATCAGAGTGACTTGTGAGAGGGGTGGGACTTTCTTGATACTCTTGCCTTAGCCTTCTCAAACCCCCAGGTCATTGGGGACGTCTCCCCTAGGGTAATACTCCTAAACAAGGATGATTTTAGGGGCTAAATTTCGCTCATGAGTTAATTTTCCATGGATTTTCCCAAAAAACGATTCGTCGTTCTAAAAATTATTCGCCCAAATTCTATAGGATAAAATTATTTTACCTTAAAAATCACCAAAATTTTATACAAACTGTATAAAATCCTTATAAATTTGAAACAGGTAAGACTTAGACTTATAAACTTTTGATCAAAATGACCTGTGAGAGGGGTGGGGATTTCTTGATATTCTTTCCTTAGACTTCTCAAACCCCTAGGTCATTGGGGACGTCTCCCCTGGGGTAATACTCATAAATAGAAATAGTTGTCTTGTTTAGGTGACAATGATAGGACATCCTCTTCTGTTAAGGTCCTAACCCGCACATAGGTAGATCAATGTATTCGGATGTAATAAAGGTCAATAATTAATAAGACCTTTCAATAAAATAGAATAAGGCAGATGTAAGAAGACCTAATAGAAGCTTCCGCTTCTAGAAGGATCTTCCTCTAGATGCTTATTTTTAG
>JASDQU010219631.1:4398-17951 GCA_032191745.1 Picea mariana
AGTTATACAGTGGTTTATTAGTTGCTTGACTTAGATATCTCATAGGCTACTTTCAAGGGTTATTCTCCTTGTATCCTGAGTCAGATAGGGATCAGACAACACACAGACTTTATGGAGAATTACCTCTTCGGGGGGATCTGACCGACTGGTTGTTAAGCCTACGAGGGCCCTTATAATTGATTATGTTACCTCCAAACTTTAGCAGGGAGTCTCAAGTCCCTCTTGGATGAGGCATACCTTCTTTAGCGAGGGAGACCACTCAGCCACTTTAGCATGTTTGCATGCATATTGGTCGTTTGACTTTTTGGTATGCTCTTCGACTACTAGTTGGCCTTAGAATATATTTTTATTTTGTAGAGTCATAAGTCATCGTGGAGTTGGACCAGCTTCCTCGTCGGTCTCGTCAATTGTTACAGTTACCACCGGTTATTGATTTCTTTCCTTCTAAAAGGTGTAGAGTCCTTAGACATGGTACACACACTTCCACCTTTCAGACTTGTGGTTCCACAAGGATGAGTACTGAGTCTAGTCTCCATAACACTAGGAGCTCTTCTACTCCCATACCCACTATAGTTAACGACACCCCTTCGATTTCTGCAACCGCTACAGTTGCAGTGCCGGAGGCATATACCGATACTATGGCTCAACCTGTAGTTAATGCTTCATCTCTTGCTTCCAACCCTTTTGGGGGTCATGGTCACTCATCGGGCTACAATGTTCAGTCCATCCCTATGGCTTCTAGCCCATTTTCATATGGTATGCCTAACTTCACTTCACAATTTTCAATTGCCATCCCAACTACTGGTCCTAACGCTAGCATTGGACTCGGGGGCACTACACCTCCTTACACTCCTTTTCCATTTGGTGGTTCTCATATCCCTCAAATGAACTCTAATATAGGAAGTGTCCCTGCTTTTAACCCTGGGTCTAATCCTCCTTCCATGGGATGGAACAACCCAACTGGCAGACAAGTTTCGTCCTATACCCCTTCCTCCTCAGTGTCGATTCCTACCAATACTCTTGGTATGACAAATCATTTTCAATCCTCTGGGTTCCAACCTAGAGGAGGTCAGTCTTACACCTTGGGCAACCCCCAACCCGGATCTAATCCGACTAGGGTCAATTTTCATAATCCTTATCAAAACATTCCTTCTGAAATGATGCCCAACCCACCTTATACGAGTCATCCCAGAGGAGGGTCTTTTAATCTTGGACAGGGCCATGGTTCCTACCAGAATCTTGGATGGGCTGCAATTCCCAATGCAAAATCTTTTGCTGGAGGATGGGGCCAGATGTCACAACCCCGCCTCCCTTTTCTAGCCACGCTCAATCTGCCAGACTTGTCTAAGTTAATGAATGACCCGGTGAATCATGATCCCTCATGGCCCTCTATCCCCACCAAACTTCCTTCATACATTATAAAGTTTGAAGGTAAGAATGGAGAGGATCCTAGTGAACACGTCACTACTTTTCACCTTTGGTGCTCATCGAATTCCTTGAACCATGATTCTATTCGATTACGATTGTTTTAGTGCACTCTTATTAGAGTTGCTTCACAATGGTATATTGATCTACCCAGGGGGACATTTGGGTCATTTAATCAGTTGGTAATGGTCTTTCTAAACCACTTCCAAATGCCCATTCGTTATGATGTTGTCCTCGAACTTTTGTCGACTTTACGCCAGGACACCGCCAATCATATCTCAGATCATATCCAGGAGTGGCATAGATGGAGACAGTTGATTAAGACTCCTATACCCCCATAATTTCTTCTATAATGGTTCCTAAAGTCTTTGCACCCTCATATCTCGAAGGACGTTGCTACTTCCAGGGTCTCCAGCAAGGAAGAAGTTATTTTTAGATCCCATCAATTAGACTTAATATATGCTCAGTCTGGGATGTTGTATCACCTTCTTCCAGAAGCACCACGGTCAAATTACGATTCTAGGAAAAAACTTGAACCTCATGCTGACGACATTGTTGGGTCCGCTAATGTAAATTTTGCAGGCTCAGCAATGAAGTCTTCTGGAGGATTAGCTTCATCTGGATCCTCCAAACCCACCTAGTCGGCGGATGTAGATTCTGTGCAATCATCGACAAACCCAAATGGTGACTAGCAACCAGATGGGAATAAAAGGAAAGGTCGGAACAATCGAAAGGGTGAGAAAAATGGTAACAAACCCAAGGACAAAGAAAATAATGGGAAGCAAAATGATAATGTTGGAGAGGGAAAGAAAGAGAAACGTAAGGTGAAGTTTCCTTGTAAACTTTGTACTGATGACCACCTTACACATTTATGCCCCAAACTCGCAGAAGCTATGAGGCTTTTGAATCTACCTTCTGTTGTGCTGACAAATCCTTTTCCACACAACCAGCACTTAGCCTCGAGCTCTGCGAATCTCGGAAATGTGGTCGGTGGGAGTCAAAACCCACCTCCGCAAGATGGCAATCGTGTATGTATCAACATGGTCGATGCGAAGATTGACATAGCCACCCACTCTCAAGATTATATCTCTTCTCAAGATAACTCTGGTCCAGAAGCTCCTCCTCCCCCTCCGAAGACAAACTTATAGATTGAGAAACCAGAGCCGTCACCCCGTATTCCGAAAGGAGTAATTAAGCGCTCTACCCACAATCCTAATGCTAGAGCCACCCATAATTACTTTATTTTTGAGGATTTGGGCCAAACCCCTTGTGCGATGTCGACTTTGGAGGTACTCCAGACATGTCCTTCATAGAGGAATGCCTTACTCTCTACTTTAGGAGCTCTTGAACCTAGTGGCTCTCAAGTTATCAAGTTTGATGTCACGGATGTGAATCCTTTCTTACCTTACCACATGGATTTCCAAATCCACGTGGAGTATTCCAATTATACCATTAAACATGCAGTCGTTGATGAATGTGCTGCCACCTGCATGATGTCCCTGGTCTATGGGAAGGCTATAGGTTCTTCGACCCTTTCAAAGTCGTTGAACATGTTAACTACATTTGACGGTCATTCCTTTTTCCCTCATGGTATTCTTCCTGCCTTTTCAATCCAGTTAGGTGGGAAGACAGTAGAGGTGGAAGTAGAGGTAGTTGATGCGTCTCTCGATTATAACTTGTTACTAGGTCGCAATTAGACCTATGCCATGGTCGTTGTCGCATTGTCCGTCTTTCGTACGCTTTGTTTTCCTTATCAAGGGAATATCGTGACCATAGACCAATTTTCCTTTGTGTACTCTAGTCCTAATTCATTTGTTGGACCATCGATCCCCGTGATCAACAATTCTCAGCCAACAACTGAGAATATCGGTGTCGGAATGTATTCTTCCCTCATGGGCACTTTCGACTTCTCGGCACCAATTCATCAAATTTACGCCATGTCTAGTAAGCCTGCTTTGACAGAGAAGTCCATTCCTTTTCGTACTTCATATTTTCATGATCCATGTACCCTACCTTCCCCGAATTCCTCATGTAAAGGTCAGTCGCATGCTGGAATGGCCATGCCACTATCGGTGGCAGAGATTGTGTATCAAGTTGTTCTTGACTCTTTTTCCAATCCTGATCCTGTTACGTTGCCGATGGACGAGGAGGATCCTGTGCTTAGGCCTATATGGGCCACCTCATTGTCTTGTTCGCATGATTTCCTAGATAAGACTTTACCTTTGGATGAATCCATTCTCGAAGCCATGAATGGTTCTGAGATACCTTGGGACGATATGCATCATTGATATTATTTTCTCCCAAGTCTTGAAAGAATCGAACAAGATGATTTTCAGTCTACCTTGAGTGAGATAGTCAGTCACATTGTGGTTCCACTTGATACGCATGACATTTATGCCAAAGAAAACATGGCAAGAATTTCTCCTACCATCATGATCGAGATCTTTCATACCCCTGGAAAGATTGAGAATGTAAATATAGGTGCAGATTGTTCGCCAGAAGAAATTATGATCTACACCGATCTCTTCAAAGAATTTCGAGATGTATTTGCTTGGTCATATGAAGAGATGCCAAGGATCGACCCTCGTATTGTCGAAAATGAGATTAGAACTTTTCCAGATGCTAAACCCATTCGACAATGTCTCAGAGCTATAAATCCTAGGAAGGCTCCTACCATTAAGGCAGAGGTAGAGAAGCTACTTAATGTTGGCTTCATCTACCCGGTTCCCTTGACTGAATGGGTATCCAACCCCGTTCCCGTAAATAAGAAACAAGGAACCATCCGTGTGTGTATGGAATTTTGTGACCTAAACAAGGCTTGTCCTAAAGATAACTTTCCCATGCCTTTCATTGATCAGATTCTCGATGAGTGTGCGGGAAGCAAAATTTTTTCTTTTATGGATGGATTTTCAGGGTATAACCAAATCCCAATCAAACCTGAGGACCAACATAAGATGACATTTATATGTCCTTGGGTTACTTTGCATACCGGAAAATGCCTTTTGGCCTTAAAAACGCCAATGCAACCTTCCAACGTGCCATGACTTTCGCCTTTCATGATCTCAAACATATAGTCCAAGCATATGTTGATGATCTTGCTTCTCATTCTCGCAAGAGAGTGGATCACGTTACACACCTTCGGCTGGTTTTTGAAAGATTTCATAACTATAGAATCCGGTTAAACCCTCATAAATGAATCTTTTGCGTTAAGTCTGGCCGTCTTTTAGGATTTTTAGTTTCCGAGACCAGGATCATGGTAGATCCTCTTAAGGTTGAGGCAATACTCCAATTTCCTCCCCCGTGCACAATTAGACAACTTCAAGGTTTACAAGGGAAAGATAACTTTCTGCGTCGGTTCATAGTGAATTATGCCAATATCACTAAGGGTTTCATGCACCTTTTAAAGAAGGACACCCCTTTTATCTGGGATGAGCAAGCCCAGGAGTCTTTCGACGCTTTGAAGAAAGCCTTGGTATCAGCCCCTCTGCTGAAATCTCTCGATTACAGTAGAGATTACTTGTTGTATATCGTCGCGTCTGAAGAGACGATTGGTATGGTTCTAGTTCAGGAGGATAATGAGATCCATGAGCATGTCATATACTATCTTAGTCTAAATTTAGTCGGTCCTGAGCTTAACTACTCTCACGTTGAAAAGCTAGCTTTGGTTGTCATTCACACAATCCAACGCTTATGTCACTATATATTGCTCTACAAGACTACGATGGTTTCCAATGTCAACCTATTTCAATACATCTTTACTAGGCGCATCATAGGTGGGAAATATAATAAATGGATTGTCATCTTACAAGAGTTTGATCTCGACTTCGCTTCGGCCAAGTCCAAGAAATCACTAGTCTTCACAGAGTTAATATTTGATTTCCCATGATCAGACGAGGATGTTATTCATGTCATTTCGTTTGTGGACGAACACATTTTCCTTGTCTCGTCATCTGACTCCTAGTATGGAGACATTGTTTTATATCTTCAAACCTTGAAGTTCGCTCAGCATCTCTCGCGAGATGATCGATGACGTATTAGATACCAAGCTAAAAAGTATACCATTGTCAGTTATACTTTGTATCGTCAAGGAATAGATGATATCTTTCATCGTTTCTTAACTCACGAAGAAGTTGAGTCAGTCCTAAATGATTGCCACAAAGGGGCTTGTGGTGGTCACCTATGTGGGCTTGCGACAGCCCAAAAAATATTGCAAGATGGTTATTTCTGGCCCACTATATTTAAATACTATATTGAAGCGGTTAAGAAGTGTCACCCCTTCCAGGTGTTCACTCCGAAAATGCGCTCATACCCAGCCCCCCTTCGCCCAATCATTACCATCGGTCCCTTCACCAAGTGGGGAGTAGATTTCATCGATTGCAACCCACCTTCGGATGGGGGGCATCAACACATTATCGTAGTCATCAACTACTTTACTAAGTGGGCTAAGGCCATGCCTACTGTGAAATTCAACAGGAATAATGCAGCCTTTTTCCTATTCAACCAAATTATCGCTCGGTTTGGTATCCCGAGTGAGATTTTCATTAATCATGGCAGTCACTTTCAAAATGAAATGATGGTAGAACTAGCATCTAAGATGGGGTTTAAACATGGTCATTCATCCCCCTATTAACCCCAAGCAAATGGGCAAGTAGAGGACGTCAACAAGTCTCTCAAGACCATTTTGCAGAAAATGGTCAATCAGAGTAATTCCAATTGGCACATCATGCTATATCCCGCGCTTTGGGCATACCAAACCTTGGTTAAGACTACCACCAGTTTTTCTCCTTTCCAGTTAGTGCACGATGTGGAGTCGATACTTCCTGTTGAATGTGAAATCCCTTCTCTCAAGTTGGCAGTCAAGCTCCTACCTGACACTTTGGATTTAGAGCGTCACCTTGTGCACCTAGAGAGTCTTGATTAGCAGCGTCAAGACACCTTTACGACTATCGAGGAAAATAGGAAACGTGTCAAGGTTCAATACGAAAATTCTGTCTGTCCCACGTTGTATGTTGAGGGTGACTTGTTCCTCTTGTATGACCAAGCCAAAGAACCGCTAGGGGAAGGCAAGTTTAAACCCATGTGGCACGGTCCTTACATTGTGTGACGTGTTCTAGAAAAAAGAGCCTACGAGTTAGAAGATTATGAAGGGAATAAATTGGCCAAGCCCAGAAATGGGCTCTACTTGAAAAGGTATTACGCTTAAGCCCTAGGCTTGGGCGGACTTATTTGTATACTAATGTAAATTTAGTGTATATACATCTCTTTTTTCCTTTTCTTTCATCTTTGTCTTGCTTATCAAGTTTTCCCTTTGTTGACAGATGTCAAGGGAATCTTTGGTCTACCTAGGATTCGCAGACGGAGCCAATCGTCATACATGGAACTTGGCTTTCGCCGCTAGGGTGGTTTACTAGCCCGAGAGTCTACTGGTATCTTCAAGTGGCATATGCCTAGGGTCATCCACGAATAATGTTGTTGAATATAGCATCGTCATTGAACTCTTGCGCGATGCCATCTCACATGGTATTCTCTCTTTAGAAGTTCACCTGGATTCCCAGTTAGTAGTATGTCAGTTGAATGGTCGTTACTGCATGCGTGATCCTACTTTACTCTGTCGATTCCTACGGGTACTTCTTTTAGAACACCAATTTGATTTTATTACATATTATCACATTCCAAGGAGTTCTAATTATGTATCTGATGCCTATGCTAATTAGGTTTTAGATTGGCATTTTTCACATTAATAAAGTAAAGAAAACCATCACATCAATGTACATATTGTAAGATATAAGTAAAGTCGAAGATCCCAATTTATATATTTGAAAAATATGGTGTTTATATTAAAAAATTGGGGCTAAAACCCTCAATACACATACACAGTTGATATACATATCCCATGAAATCTATGCCTATGGCACCGGATGTGTGTCATGGTAGAAAACCATGACATTTGAGAGATGTTGGAAGAGTTGTACCCATGCTTTGGGTACACCAACCACCTGTCATTGCATGGCTTCAGGTAGATCCTCTACCTGAACCATTGGAATCCTCTGCATCAAACGAGACAGTTTTCCCTGCACGTTTTGTAGGAATCTCTCTTCTTCTCCTCCCACTGCCTCATCATCCTGGTTCCTCCGTATATGTCGCATGAGTCTATCTGGCCATCACGGACCCACATCTGCAATCACAGAAGTATATATTTAATATTTAAACACCATCCCAAAAATATTTTTGTTCCTTAAATACAAAAATACAAAAAATGAAATATTTAAAAACTTTTTACCTATGTCACTGTAGGCGGCTCCTAGTGGAAGTGGAATATCTAGATCCCCTCTGAAATCGATCCTCGCACACGGATAGTCATCCAGAGAAATGATATTCCACCGCCACCAGAAGAAAAAATCATCATTGTAGGGTGTTACCACCCTACCTCCTCCCTGCCGTCTCATGACCTCGATACACCACGCCATGGCTGGATCACGCAGTCCTCTAGGAAGGATCTCCACTCTAGGTCCCAGACCTGGAACCCGCTCGAAAAATAAGCTATAAAGGATAGAGGCAAACCCTAAGTTTTGCTTACTCCCCTGTTTTCACTCTGTCAAGTGACCTTTCATATTGGTCAGTAGTGAGGTACACCAATCATAAATAGTGGGTCTCACACACTACAATGCGTAAAAAATAAGTGGTCTCGATGCTTGATGCAACGAGGGCGACCCTATGATCTTGGTAAGCATGAGCACAATGATCTTCAAGATGAGTTTATTTATTGCCCGGATGGGGACCTGACTTTCCACCTTAGGAGTCCCCGCTACACAGTGGGCATCGATATACTCCTTGATCTTCATCCCACTCCCCGCTCCACATGACTTGAGGTCCACAACCTCCCCTCGGCATGATAGACCAGTCAAAAAGTAGATGTCCTCTACTTCGATCCTCAGTGGTTGTCCATCAAGGACAAATCTTTCGCTATCAGGATCCCAATAACCCACCAACATCTCCAACAACCTCACTTGGGCCCTCATTCTGTTGAGAGCCAAAAATTTGTATAAGCCACAACTTTTTAGAGCCGCTTGAGCCACCGGATCTTGATCCACAACTTCATCTACTTCCTCATGCTCTCGTTCTCTCCATTCAAGGACCATTCTGCAAAGAACAAATCAATTTTTGAGTTAGAACCCCTATTTTTTATCATTTACGTGCATATACGTGACTTCCCTTGCATACAGTCGCATGTAGGGCTTCTTATATGCTTCCGGTAGTTTACATAGGGGCATATACTTAGTCGTATACGCAACCTAAATAAGGGCAGCCCACGTATACCAATACTCATAATTTACACCCTCAAAAACTTAAAAAATGGAACCTAATTCAAAATTGTAATCCACTAAATTTAAAGAAGATGAGATGTAGAGTTACCTGATCCAAACGGTTCGTGATTTCACTGCTCGATGCTCCCGCAATCACCGTTTGAATCTTGGAGGTATTTTTGGTCCAAATGTAACTATTTGGGTAAAAATCAAAATGATACAGTAATTTGTGATTTTGTTACTATTTATAAGCTATTTTTACCCACTTTATATAGTTTCATGCCATTTTTTCACCTAACAGACTAATTCAAAGTGGTTTTAAGCTGGTTTTTGTATTTTTGACTCTGTTTCTTGCGGATTTCAATGTCATAATTGATCATTCATCACCTCAGACAGGTATTCTCATAACCTATCATATAGGATAGGTATCCACTCCATCATGCATTTTTGCATTATCCTTCGACTACCATTTTTTACGCCATAGGTACGAACCCATTTGTTGCGACACAAAGCCCTCCATCTGTTATAAATAGTGTCGCTAATAAATGGTAGAGACTTATTAAACATGGGTACCCTAGTTAGAGCCCCTTTTGTCATTTGGTGCCCATGCCGAATTTTTCCTTAGGACCGAGAGTCCATTAAAATTTGATACATGACTTTATGATGAGCCTCATTTCTCACTCATACACATGCGGCCTTATCCCTGCAGACTCCCAAAAACGAGTCTTAGTTAAACTCTTTTCTGACTCATCTAAAAAACCGAAAATATTGACGAGTGATTTGTCCCTTTCACACTTGTTAAATTGGATTTGAAAGGTCATGAGTCTTAGTTAAGCTCTTTTCCGACTCATTACCAAAAATAGAAAAGATCGTCGAGTGAACTTGTCTTTTTCACACTCGTAAATTGGATTTGAAAAGACGTCTATTTGGCACAAGTTTACCCTCTTTTCACACCAAGTAGACTAAAATACATAAAAAATGACATTTTTTGGTGTTAAGTTGTTATTGCATCTCATGCCCTCGGTTGCAGTATTGACCCTTTAGCTGGTTCTCGCTTTGCATTATAAATCGTTGCCTAAGAAGTTTTTGCATCCTCAACCAAGCAGAGCCTTGTTTATATCCTTCGCAATTTGACACCCTATACCCTGGAGGGAACATCACCCCGAGTGTACATCTCCCACATGCATTTCCTTGCATTGAGCATAGGCACGTTCCACTGCTGGAACTAATTTTGCTTACTTGCGACACCCGTTCCCTCCTCTGTATCATAGCATTCATTTGTTATGAAAAAACAAAAAAATGCGGGCGGGAAGGGAGTACTATATTATGTTTGGAAGTAGTCATGTCGCCTTTGAACAGAGCACAAAATTATTGAGTCCTTGCGTCATCATAATTTTGGGTTTAGCATGGCCTTAGGAAGCTGATCTCATTACAGATTTTTCTCTACCGACTGGTTACTCTTCTAGTCCGTATGGATAACATTATCGATGCCTCCTGCATCCGATAGTTATATCATTGGGTCTATGCTACCAGAGTCTACCATATGTCTCATGATCTTGTTCAAAGGAAGTCTATCAACCTGTGTCAGCCACTCCTCAGAAATCCTAACTTTGCATGTTGGACATACCCTCAGTTTGTCTGAAAGTCACATGATATTGTGGTCTTATCATGCACCCTGACCCTACTTTCATCATTGGTAGGTCGCCTTGAACCCAACAGTCAACATTTCATCATTGGTTGCTGACTGGGTGGTTTCCCTTGTGTTCGACGACAAGACATCTATTCACACTTTGGGATTCATGTAGCGTCTTGGATTCCATTAGCCTTATTGGTGGTTTCCTCGCCTTTGTTAGTAGTTTTCATCATTGGTTGCTATTCAGAGGGTCTTTTTTGTGTACCACTTGCATTTGGCACACGTGAAAGACACACAGGGTCGTTGGTTCATGAACATGTTCTTCGTTTGATTTCCACCAAATTATCAAGCTCCTGCTTTGTTCCTCATGCTGACTGATGAGAGATGCCTTAATGCTCTCCTTTTGGCGGGTCTCTTTCCATTGACTTCAGCTCATTTATTCTGGATTTGGGACCTAGAGTTTTATGAGTACCTTGAGGCTTGCAGTCATTAGTGGCAGGCTCTCTCGCCGTTGACAGATGGGAATACATCAATGTCTCCTGATCAATGGATTCCTCAAGTGTTCGACACCGACTCCTTTATTCACACTTGTAGGAATGTACCCGGTGCCTTGATACCTACTTTCATCATTGGTATGCTGTCTCATGTTTGCTAATGGTANAACATTAGTGGCAGGCTCTCTCGCCGTTGACAGATGGGAATACATCAATGTCTCCTGATCAATGGATTCCTCAAGTGTTCGACACCGACTCCTTTATTCACACTTGTAGGAATGTACCCGGTGCCTTGATACCTACTTTCATCATTGGTATGCTGTCTCATGTTTGCTAATGGTATGCCTCAATGACTGGTAATCAAATGATGTCTCATTGTGTTCAACCTCAACACCTTTATTCACATAATGTATACATGCACCATTGTTGGATAGTGTAGAAGACTTGAAGACATCACTATGAGGCCACAACTTCACTGAGTTGTTGCTTCCTTTTTCAATGGACCAGCACCTATATGACTTCAATGATCATGGGAGATCAGATTGTACTCCATGGTATACAGATATCTTCAGAATGCTTTTGAGACTAGTTCCATTGGGCCTTGTTTGTGACTATGACAAATTTTTGGCATGTAACCGCATTTGTATCTACCTATTCATGGCCATGAACACTTATTTGGTATATTTTTACACATGGATCTGCATTGTATTCTTGGTAGGCATGTATGTAAAGTCAGTACAGAATGTAATGAACAATTGAGTTCGTCCAGTGGTCCTCTACCACTCTACTCCTGGATTATTTATAATGTATTTTGGCCACCGCAGATACTCCTCTGATCTCACACATTAGGAGGCATCTGTTATAGCAAGATTTGCCTCACCATTTCAATCTTGCACAAAGGGCCTTTTTCCATTTCCCTATGCAGACTTAGCATCCCTTTTTTGATGAATCCAAAGCTAAAAATACAATTTTTCCACATATATGCGCCCTATCTACTACACAAGATGCGTATACGCAAGTTGCTTCGCTACAACCCATGTACATCGGTATTTGTGCCAAAAAATACAAAAAAGGAGTCGGGTTTCCATGTCACGACAGGAGATCTCTGATCCTTGGCCTTCCATATAATGGAGACGTTCTGACTCGGCCCTTTAGTTGTATTCTGAAGGCTATAAGAGCACAATTTCGAACTATGGAAAAGAGGAGAAAGCATTCAACTTTGAGAGCAAAGTTACTCTGGGGAAATTACATCATATTGAGTCTGCATCCCTTTGTCCCTCAAGTCTGAACACATTGTTCATCCCCCAAGCTCTTTCCCTATTGTTGAGAGGACCTCATTGCCTCTTTCCTATGAGCTTTCCTTTGGTGGAGGATTGAAGTGGTGGAGACCCNAATTATTAATAGAAATACGCATTTCTCGTCCTATTGGTATCATGCAAATATATGATTATTTTCCATGGGCATGTTTGTAATGTTTATTAATGGATTATGCTATCTAATGTGCTAACCCCTTTTATATCATCACTATATACTTGCTCTACTTGTCTGCTGAGAACTAGTTGCAGGTATAAAGCTTTGGGTCAAAGTGCTCAATGGTGGAACATCATCAAACGTTGGATCGAGGTACGCCTTTTTCTTATCTTGCACATTGGTTTATATAGCATATGTTGGAATTGAGTTGATTTCTGCAGTCATACCTATTTGTTGTGGTTTACCCTTGGCCATAGAGAGTTTCGCCCTCGTAACAATTAAATTAAACTTTTTTTATGATAAAAATGAATTGAGAAAAGTTTTCCTAAAATATTTTTGGTTTTTATGAGTTAGCAAATTTGATAATGTTACAGATATTTTGAAGTTAAAATTTAATGGAAGTATATGTTATACATTTTAAGAAAAAGTGTTTTCCATTTTCCATGGGGAGATTTGATCCCTATTGACATTTAATTGATCCGTGGTTAAGATGGATCTAAGCTGGTTTAAGTCGTGGGCAGTCACATTAAATTTGTAGATGATCAATATTATGTATATGTGTATGTCTAAAACTATTCTGATCATTTGAAATTTACTCACTTTCCTCAGTTGGTTTAAAGTATATAGAATATTATCAAGAAGGATCAATGCCAATCCATCTTCTTTAGTTTTTAGTATGGTGACATAAATTGTAGATGATCAAAATTATGTATATGTATATATCTAAGATGAATATGACCATTTTAAATTTACTTAGTTTCATAAATTTGTTGAGAACATAGAGAGTATTATTCAGAAGTATACTTCAAGAGTTACATGACGAATAAGTTGAATAGAAATAAAGTAACAATGTTGAATGATGAAAAATGTGAATAACAAGAATGTAATCAATTACAAATAGTTTACATCGTGATCAATCTCAATCTATCTTCTTTTGTTTTTCTTATAGTCACACCTACTAGTTTTTCATATTTTTATACCGATCATATGAAAAGGGAGGTTGAATTCGTAGACAATTCAAATATTTAACTCAAAATATTGCAATAAACACCATACCCTGTCTCTCTTGCTTCCCAATATTAATAGTATCTTTCTCCAACATCAATCCTTGTGACTTGTGAATTGTTAAACCTCAAGCAAGTTTCAAAGGAAGTTGTTTTTTATTACCTCTTTCAATAGGTGTAATATGAATTGTTTGAGGGAATGATTCATCCCATGGAACTCCCA
>JASDQU010219632.1:0-17579 GCA_032191745.1 Picea mariana
CGGGGTTCGGGGTTTGGTGTTGCAAGAAAAACGCGACATCACAATTGCCGATTTCCCGATAGGGAATCCCCCGACATACAAAGTGTTGACCCATTGACCATCGGGGTTCGGGGAAGTGAAAGACCCGATATCTTGAGTGTTGAACTCATGAACTTGCGAGTTCCGATTTCTTGATACGCGAAGGGGAGATCACCAAAGGAGTGATGTGGGTAGAGGGAACTCCCGAGAGGGGTTTGGAAGAGTTTTGACTCTTCGGGCCGTGGTAGAAGAAGGTCCTGGTGAGAGCAGGGTGGAACCGTGAGGGTGGCCATATTCGCACCACCTAGCTAGGAGGGAGTGTTAATATTATGGTAGCTTCGGGAGGTATGAACCTCTATTGTGATCTATGACGAGACTAGAATACTCCAGAAGGAAGCAAAGAAATGAAGGAAATCCTAGACAGGTTTTTGGCTGCAGAAATATATTTAATATGAATTTATTAATACCCAGAAGGAGAAGTTGGCCCCAATTAAACTGCCCAGACTACTATTAATACAGGGCGCCAATTTTCATCTCAGCAGTTGCAGAGAGAACTAGATCTGCGCAGGTGCAGTTGCAGCTTGTGTGCAAGTTTCTGGGAAGGTGTGCGCTAGCCTCTGGGTGGGATTATCTGATCAGCTTGGGTTCTATTCTTGCTTGGTGCATTAGCCTCTCTTGGTTATTGGATTGCTACTAAGATTCTCTTCTCTGTCAAGGTCAAGGTGCTTGGAGGGTGGCTTCGGCCCGTGGTTGGGTGACGAGGGTATCGTCAATGGTAAAAAAAGCACAATCTTCTATATTCTAACAGGTTATGGGCCCACACCCCCTTCAGTTAGCCTAAAATGCTGGAAGGAAGCATAGCCGCTAGATATTGAGCTCGTTGAGGAACTGCCGCTAGGGTTACTAGCAGGAGCAACTTCCAAAAACACTGCAACTAGGCTTACTAGTAGAAGCAGTTACAGAAACCCTAAATCTCCGATCCAACAACTTGTGATGGAGTATCTTGTGTCAACCAATTTGTGTAAGTTGAAAGAAAAATAAGGTTTATGGTTTACATAATGAATTGATGATGGAAACAAATGGGTGTGTGAGTCAAATTTGAGTCCAGAAACCCTCCCATATCGTTAAGGCATGCAAATAGTCTATCTATGTCAAATTTCAGTGCATACAGAAGCAAATTGAAAAAATTTCAACGTTGGCCCCATTCACAGGTCATTGTTTCCCATGTCTAATTCTAATACAATATATTTTCGTTGTTCCTTTTAAAATTCATTCGACAATACACACATTCCTTCATCTAGTATTGTAAGGGCATATTTTTATGGTGTTGATTAAACACTGAATGAAAAAGAGGGATTTTTCATCACAATGAAATGGTTCAAACGAAACGAGGCCGAGATCAAATATATCGAGTGGGTGTGTGAGTCATATTTGAGTAATTTGGAAATGCAAGTTCAACTTGCCACATAACTCATGGGCCAAAGTCCCATGTTTCCAAACAATTTCAATGAAGATTCTATAGAAATGAAAAACACATTCATCTAAACTTCGTTGATGAAATACTATCACAACAATGATGACATATATGATTATGATGGTATAAAAATGAACGAGCTTCTCTTGGTTTCAAGAATAATTTATCCTCTACTGAAGAAGGCCAACCACGTGAAGGTGGAAGCTCATATGGCCCCTACCCTCCCCCTCACATCACTCTCAATTCCCCAATACTCAATCTATAAAATATAAAATAATTGAAAGCAACCTAGTAATTAGATTCATGCATAGAAACTACGAAAACAAAAATTACTGAAGGTAAATGAAATTATGTGTTTGTAAATGATATTGTTAGTTTACCATGTACTTTAGTATATTGGTGACTATTTTCAGGCTTCACATAATAATTAAACAACATGTAACGTAGGATATAAAAACGTCACATAAAACTTAAAAACATGTAATTAATCCATGACATAAGTAAATTATTTTAAGAGAATAACTCATACAAATTAAAATATATAGTCACATACCTGATCCAACTCAACATCTGTATAATTATACTTATTATGTATCTTCTTCTTCATCAAACTCGACATCTGTATCATCATCTGCTTCAGAAACGACGTTGAAAGGATTAACGATATCATCATCGTCATCAATGTCATTTTCGAGCATATTTTCATCTACATCACCATCAAGAACTGCATTGTCTCCTAGGCCTGGATCATGATATTTTTCGTCTGCTTCGTCTTTCAACCCTACATGATCTTCCGGCTCTGTCTGATCTAGCGAATCATCTTCTTCTTCAATGTCAACTTGTTCCTGTACATGAGTATACTTAATTGGCCTTCCTCTTGGATCATGTCTAACAACAAATGACCAATCCCTCTCACTTGGAACATTTGAGTAAAAGACTTGTTCACATTGGCTTGAAAAAACATAACGATCATGTCCTCTTTCAAACACTATTGTTTTAATCATTAGAAATCCTTTGGCATGCTGAATAATAGTTCTTTCCTCATCGCGTTCATGCATTCATAACCTATACCATTTGATGTCGAACAAAACTAATTTGAAGGAATTAAAATCACACTCAAATATATCATTCAAATACCCATAATATCTATTTTTGGATTCTCAAGGATGTCTGTCACTCTTAGAGGAAACATTATTGACCTGAAATACTGGAATTATCCCACTATCATAAGTTTTCCTGGTTTCATCCAACTGTTTGATGCGAAATTTACATCCATTGCACCATATAGCCTTGTGGTGTTTCAACTGCAATATGCCATATATGTAAAAGATGCATTGTCAATTAATAAATTAACATATTCATATAACTTGGAAAGTATCTAAAAAAGATATAAGTACACATGTAGTCACATTAATATAATATAAAATAACTGAATAAAATGGGTAAATTTGCTTGCCTGTCTATCTTTCAAACCATATGCTAAATCAATTTCCTTTTGCGTAACATTGGCATCTCCGTTTTTTTTTTTAATTACAAGAACGAGTATGAGATATATTAAAAAAACAACAGAAAACTGTTGGCACAATTACAATCAGTCTTCATTGGGTAGTCTCAAATTTGACTTCGGGGCTAGCTCTCGTACAAAATTTTATGGTAATTTATCAAATCCCTCGGTTCCGTCTAGTGATAGAACTCCTTTGATTAACAGTACTGCTTTGTTAGCCTCTTTATCTGATTCACCATTTAATTCCCGCAAAATATGGAATAATTGGATGGATTGGAAAGTGGTCATAAGGAGTTTAATTTTCTTGAGAATTTGCCCGAGCCTCATATGTCTGGTAAGGTTCTTAGAGGAGAGGGCTTGAATGACGATATGAGAGTCTCCAAAGACATTGAGATCTGTAATGTTCATGATTTGGGCTTGGGACAATCCTTGCCTACATTGGCATCTTAGTTATGACGAGCTTCTCTGACCAATTCAGACAGTCGTTTCCATGATAACCTACCGTCATGATGTTGTTTACATCTTTCAATCCATACATTCATCTAGTCAAGATTGTTTGCAATGTATAAATGCAGTCCATCCCAATCTTGAGAACCTGAATCAAAAAATCATAATTCACCAATATTAAATATTAGTTATAACGTCAATGGTAAATATTAATAATTTTTGAAATAACATATATTAATATATTAATGAGTATGATCATATACACAAAAAACAAAAATTTATATCTATTAATATAAATATCCACAATTATTAATATATTACCTCTCATTTTTTTCATTCTACCTTTCCCCAATAGGTGCTCTTGATCTTCAATTTTTTTAATGGAGTTCACATCCCAAATGGGATCCACTGCATGCATAGTTGGTGCTGCTAATTTAGGAAGATACTGACTAATATACACCATGTATTGATATACCATATATCCCTCCACAATAGAACCCTTAGGACGTGCTCTTTGTCTAACCAAAGCCTTCAATGATTTCAAGTGCCTCTCTACTATCCACATTGACCTTGTGTGTACAGGTCCACAAATTTCAATCTCCTCAACTTGGTGTATGAGGTAGTGTTCTTGTGCATTGAAAAATGTTGGAGGTATACACTTTTGTATTTCACACATTAGCCGATGAATTTATATCTTCCAATACTTTATATCATCTTCATGGATTTCTTTCAATGACAACCATCTACATGAGATCATGACACAAGAAAATAACATGTTTCAACATAACATAATATAATATATTACATTACAAGTAAAACACATGTCATTAAGTACAAGAACAAATTGAAAGAACATTTTGCATATAAATCACAACTACGTACCTCATGTATTTGCCAAGATCATATATAACTTGTTTGACATTGTTGTCAAAGTCGTTTGGGAGAGATATCGGTAGAACATACTGTAACAAAAAAAATGAATTGTTATTTGTTTTGACCAAAGTAGACAAAAAAAATAAAAAACCTAAAAGATGTATAAGGCCAATATATATAAATATGTATACCAAAATTATTACCTTAACGAAGGTATTCCAATCATGCTTTTTTACCCCATGAAATTCACCTTTCTTCGTTAAGATATTATTTATGTTTGAAGCAAAACCCGTGGGAAATTTAATTCTTTGAATGACTGCTTTTACATCATTGCTTTGTTKCTCTGTTAATAACCATGGAAGGTTATTTCGGTCTAGGCCATCTCTATTTGATCGAATCACACTTTGCATTACATTATTGGTTTCCTGAATGTCAATACAAATTTTGACAATTTTTTCCTTTTCCCTCCTACCATCTATGATTCGCCATAACGTTTCTGTCACATTCTTCCCGATATGGATTGTATCAAACAAATGAGCTATTTTTAGCTCCTCATAGTAGGGAAACCTCATGAATTGAGTGGGATGACATTTCATTCCTTGTGGAAGCCCATTATTAATACCTTCATGATGGCGACCTTCATGAAGCATAAAAGAAATCACAAAAATAATTATCAAATACGGTAAAATAAATTCAATGATTAAAATAAACATTCAAAACATTACATATACGATACATAAAGAAATTGCGTACTTTGACGATTTGATCTATTATATTCCAACCTCCATAGGCGAGGTGTCATTTTTCATGGTTTTAAACCAGTCTCTTCTTTCCCATTGAAAATATGTTTTTTAGTCATATGATACCTATGGTTCTTAGGGAAGAGGTGCTTATACTCATCAATCACCACCTTTCCTAAACCTTTTGAATGACGACACTTCATCTTAGGACCACAAACTGGACATGCAAATTTACCCTTTGTCTGAAGACCTGCAACACATGGATTAATGTCAATTATACGATGAGATTATTTAAAAATTAAACATGCATCATGATATCTTTAAAAAATTAAATAGTATTAAAGAGCAATAGAATGCTACATACCACAAAAATGTGTTAGTCTTGGGGCATCATGAATTGTCCATAAAAGTATTCCACAAAATTTAAATTTCTTCTCCCCCATTGGTTTACAGATGCCATACATAATGATGCCAGCCCATAACTTTAGTAGCTCGTCGTTAAGAGGCTCGATATATACATTCATATCTTTAACTTGGTACTTAACTAATTGTTTGAAATTACACATAATTACTATAGCCATGATATGTATATATAAGTAAATAAATAAACAAAAGATATTATGCAAAAAATGAAACAAATGAAAATGTTACATTCAAAAAATTAATGTAAGCAAATACCTGGAACAATCATTGTCAACATTATGTGCTCCCTCTTTATTGACATCCAAGGAGGAATGTTATTGTTGATAATAAAAATAGGCCACACTGAGTAAATAGACCTAATCTCTCTGAATGGATTAACACCGTCATCTGCCAATGAAAGCCTAACATTACGAGGTCCATCTTTGAAATCTACCCATTTCCCCTCAATTTACCTAAATTCATAACCATCGACAGGCATTCGAAGAACATCATCTCCACTTATGTTATGTGCATGGTAATCCATAAATTGTGCTATGCTTTCACACCTGAATAATCGCTGAAAATGTGGAATTATGGGAATATGACAAAGAACCTTTCGAGGCACCCTTTTAGTTACTTGATTGGTTCGATATCTATTGATAAGACATTGCGGGCATTCTGTTTTCGAAGCATGTTGTCCACAATATTAGGACACGCGTCTATAGTTTGATAATCCATTCCAATGTCTTTCATAATGACATGTAAATCTCGATATGTGCGAGGTAAAATATTTGACAATGGTAACAACAATTCACCTAACAATCTACAACATAAGAAATAACTAGTTAATTTAAAGAATAATAATCGTAAAAATTGCATTCTTATTTTACACATTAATTAGCACTAAAAAAAAATAGAAAAAAAGTCAACATTTATGTATATGAGATGAAACATATTACATACATTAGGATCTGTGTCATACAAGTGTTCGACAAATTATTCATAACCTTTAAGTTCACTAGCAGCAATGTAGCAAAGAGAAGATTTTCTCTTGAGCCTTCATAAAGTTGTTTATTTGCCTTTCCTAATATAGGTTCATCATAAATACCATCATTGTCACCATCCTCATTCGACTGAGCAAACAAATCTTGGATCATTTGATTTGTCCCATCATCTTCTTCCATGGGACCATTAACTTGATTTGTCCCATCATATTCTTCCATGAGATCCTCATTTTCTTGATCATGTTCCTTAGCTTGTACAACATCATTTCTACTAGTACTACTTGGTGCAATATTTTGCAGAAAGTTAGAGGGAAAATCTAACTTTATAATTACAAACAATCATGCAAAATTAGTGTGTACTATAACAAATATTCAAACAATATATATACATATATATAATTTTATATAAATTTGATAATATAAAAACAGATAATGAATATATAGCTAATTACCATAGGACAATATTCATTCGATCCCCCATCAATGTGCCCATATTTCCTACAATGTTTTGTAGCTGTTGCTATTAAAATTCTTACGGGACGTGTGAGGCAACATTTTTTGCAAGGACAATAACATCTACCATCACCCTTTTCACATGCTTTACTTTTTTTCCCACCTCTAATATTTTGCGACATTCTTCCGCACAAAAATACCCTTTCTGAAGTTCCGAACTGTCATTGTTATATCAATTAGATTGTTGCAACATCTCTACTTTGCAAAATATTTATAGATATATTTTTCTTCGGCGACAAAAGTTGACCAACTCAATGTTGACTTTGTCAAATAGTGTAACGGTCAATGTTGACTTTGTCAAATAGTGTAACGGTCATCCTTGAATCGTCTCTCTTACGATGATAGCCAAAGGTCATCGCAAGAGAGACGGGAGTCCACTATCTTCACGGTCATTGCTCGTGCGACATCCATCTGGTTTCGTCACTCTTGCGACTATATCCAAAGGTTCTGCCAGAAAAGCGATGAACGCAGGCTGGATTTATAAAAACATTTAAAAATTCAATTCTTTATCTTCAATTGTGCGATGAAAGGTTACTTTTGTCGCAAGTAGTTGTCGCAAAATTTTCAATATGTAGTAGTGATCCTTTCATATGACTCTCCACAGGGAGTGGTTTTGTGAATATGAAATGTATGATGGAGGTAATGTTTTCCTAGGTGATGACTCGAAAACCAGAATCATAGTTCGAGGAAAAGTCAAGTTGAGGCTCATAGATGGAAGGATTAGAACACTACCCGATGTTCTGCACATTCCAGGATTGGATAGAAATTTGATTTATGTAAGCAAAATGAACGATGCAGGGGTAAAACCAATATTTGGAAAGGAAACCTGCATGATGGTTCGAGGAGCAATGGTATTGTTGAAGAGAGTTCGGTTTGGAACTCTGTATAAGATGCAAGGAAGCACTATTAGTGATGGGTGTAATTGTTCCATTGTTCATGATATTGGAGTTGAAGAAGAAAGAGCTCCTACAGTCTCTGGAGAAAAGGTTATGCTGTGGCATCAAAGACTGGGGCATATTGGAGAGAAGGGTCTTCGACTACTACATAATAAACGTATGGTTGAAGGTATGTCTAATCGCTCTCTGGATTTTGATTTATGTGAACATTGTGTATATGGGAAGCAGAATCGGGCAAGATTCCCCTATGGTGCAAAGAGGGTAGAAGGAATTTTACAGCTAGTTCATAGTGATGTGTTTGGACCTGTGTCGGTTCCATCATTGGGATAATCTGTGTACTATGTCTCATTTATAGATGACTTTTCGAGGAATACTGGGATATATTTCCTCAGGAAGAAATTTGAAGTCTTTGACAGGTTTAAAGAGTTTAAGGTTCTTGTTGAGAATCAAATAGAGAAAAGAATTAAGGTGTCGAGGATAGATAATGGCAAAGAGTTATGCGGGAATGAATTTGAATAATTTTGTAAGAAGTGTGGTATAGAAAGGCATAAGACTACTCCACATACACCTCAATAGATTGGAGTTGCAGAAATGATGAACATGACGATGATGGAAAAAGCAAGGTGCATGCTTAGTGGTGTTGGTTTAGGGCAAGAATTCTGGGCAGATGCAGTGGGTACTACATGTTACCTGGTCAAAATATCACCCTCATTAGCACTGGATGGAAAGACTCCACAAGAGGTATGGACTGGTAAGAAACCTTCTCTCACACATCTCAAGGTATTTGGCTGTGAGGCCTATGTTCACGTTCCAAAGGAAAACATGAGTAAGCTAGATAAGAAGGCTGAAAAGTGTATATTGATTGGGTATAAAGACGGTCTCAAAGGTTATAAGCTTTGGAACCCAGAAACTAAGAAGGTTGTGTATAGACAAGATGTGGTATTTAGAGAAATGAAGGATTTTGTTAAATAGGAAGTCCTACTACGTAAGGAAGAACCAGAGAAAATAGAGTTTGATTTAAATGATGATGAATACTACTCTACAAAAGAACAGGAATAAGAAGAAGAAGATCCTCATACTCCAGTATTGAGGAGATCGGTTCGAGAAAGAAGGCTACTGGAAAGGTATACTCCATCTGATTTCCATTCAAATTTTGCTTCGTCTATTACTGATGATGATCCTAGAACCGTCAGGGAGGCAATGGGTTCAGAGGATGGAAAGCTCTGGAAAAAGGTCATGGGTGAAGAACTGACAGCCTTGGATGAGAATGAGGCTTGGGATCTATTGGAGTTGCCGACTGGAAGAAAGTCCATTGGAAACAAATGGGTATTTAAAAAGAAGCTGAATGCAAAAGGCAAAGTGGATAAATACAAAGCTCAGTTAGTAGCAAAGGGTTATTCCCAGGTGTAGGGAATTGATTTTGGTGAGATTTTTTCTTCCGTTTCCAAGTTAACTTCTATAATATTTTTGTTATCTGTTGCTCTTGCATTTTATTTTGAATTAGAACAGATGGATGTAAAGACAACATTCCTACATGGGGATCTAGAAGAAAAAATCTATGTGAAGCAACCATAAGGCTTTGTTGTGAAGGGAAAGAAGGAGTTGGTATGGAAGTTGAAAAAGGCCCTGTATGGTTTAAAACAATCACCAAGGATGTGGTATCAAAAATTCGATACTTATATGCTGGGACTTGGTTTCACAAGAAGAAAAGAGGATCACTGTGTGTATTTTAAATTAATTGGTGATCATTTGATTTATTTGGTCTTGTATGTGGATGACATGTTGCTGATAGGAAACAACAAGGAGATTATCCAGGATGTGAAAACTCAGTTGTCCTCTAAATTTGACATGAAGGATCTCAGTGCTTCAAATTTAATTTTGTGCATGGAAATTAAAAGAGATCGAAAAAAAGGAAACTCTGGTTAAATCAGAGAAAATATGTCGAGACAATATTGTAGAGGTTTAATATGGAGGAATGTAAACCGGTCAAGGTCCATATTCCTATTGGTGTAAAGTTATCTACGGATCAGTGTCCCAAGACAATTGAAGAGGAGGAGGACATGTCTCATGTTCCATATGCGAGTGCAGTTGACAGTTTGATGTATGCAATGGTTTGTACTAGACCGAACATTGCACATGCAGTGGGCGTTTTGAGCAGGTATATGTCAAAACCAAGGAAGGAGCATTGGACAACAATAAAAATGGTTTTCAGGTATTTGCGTGGCACTGCTAGCTATGGATTATGCTACCAAGGAAGACCAGAATTGGACAGAGTGTTGGACATACATGGATTTGTGGATGCAGAATGGGCTAGAAATCTGGATCGTAGGAGATCTACAAGCGGGTATGCGTTTAACCTGTTTGAAGGAACAATCATTTGGATGAGAAAAATACAAGTTGTAGTGGCATTTTCAACTACATAAGTTGAATATATCCCAGTCACTCATGCAAGTAAGGAAGCAGCATGGTTACAAAGATTGTGTTCATGTATTGGGTTGGTACAACAAGCTGTAAGGATAGATTGTGGCAGTCAGAGTGCAATTTTCCTGGCGAAGAATCCGACTTATCATTCAGAGACAAAACATATTGATATTCAATATCGCTTTGTGAGAGACATGGTTGAAGAAAAGAACGTGTTCTTGATGAAGGTAGATAGTTTGAAGAATGTTGCAGATTCATTGACAAAATATGCCGTCACTGAGAATTTGTCTTAGTTTAGAGGATCCACGGGCATTGCTACTCTGGATTGTTGTCTATGTAACCATGTAACCCCTTGTATGCAAAGAAAACAACAAGTGGGAGAATGTTGGGTATGTGTTATATTCTTTGTACGACTAGCTTTAGTGTTTGCTACGTTGCATTGGGCGTGCAGGGGGGTTTGAGGGGGGGTATTTGTTTTGCCTCAGGAAACGTGTCACATTTTTGCCTCGTTTTTCATGTTGCCTCGATTTTCATGTCAATTGTTGGGTGATTTTTTGGCACATGGTTTTTGCTGATGGTTTTCTATTTCCGGTTAAGGAGTTAGGGTTGTTGATTAATCCTGGTCATTGGGTTAGGGTTTTGGGAGTCGTTGGCTCCTATATGTATATTGTATTGTAAACAATGTATCACTATGAATGAATATAAAATATGCTGGTTTTCCCGGTTTGGGTTTTCAGGGGAAAAATCTTTGTGTAATGTGTGTATTTGCCATTGTATCTTTTCTGTTCTTTTATTGAAAATTTGTTTGCAGTAAAATATTGTACAAGGTTAAAATCTACATTTCACACCTCTGCACAATTGTATCCCCCATTATATAGTCAACACAGATATTAAAGCTTTCCATATCCATATTTAATATTGTGCATATATTAAAGCTTGCCATATTTGATAATATGTTTGCATATAAAAATGTTAAGTCATAAAGAGTATGTGGAGTGACTTTTGTACAAGTATATCTGCGCACAACATGGGTCTGCACATGTATATGGTATGTGCACAGACTCTTGCTTTGTCGATTTGTCAACATCTCCGCACATGGTTATTAATTATTTAATATTATTTATTAATTATGTGAAATGTGCAATGCACAACTGCTTATGTGTAGATACTTTTGTGCTGCTTATGTATGGAGACTTTTGTATGGGTACACAACCATACCTGTTCAGGGATACACATGTGCTAAATAATAAATAAATAATATTAAATAATGCTCTGCATGAATATACCTATACAATTGTCTCTGTACATTGCATATGGCTCATTATTAATAACAAATTAAAAAATAATATTAAACAATTAATTATTTAATAAATTGCACATTGTATATTGTGCATTGGATATTAATAAATAATATCATACCTATGCGGTGATATACCTATGCACAAGTGTAGACAAATGTTCAAATCAAAAGTCTCTGCACATACGATGTTCTAATAAGTTTTACTGCACACTGAACAATTTGTTTTTTTTTACAAAGTTTTATGCTAGTTGTTTTTATTTTATTCTAACCATTGTCCTCTTTGCATATACAACATCGTTTTTCTTCTTTATTATATGAATTATCTTTTGACAAAAACTATAGTGCATTTAATTATATTAATTTTCATTCTTTTAACGCATACAATTGTTGCATGTCATAGACTTGCAACGTGCTACATATACATTATATATGACTCCATGGTAGTTGTTGTAGTGTGAGGTTCCAATTATGCATTTCAAATGCTTCAAGGTTTACAATGAAAGAAATAGAGGCACCGCTAGTACAACATGGACAACTGACTGTACAACGCTCCCTATTTTGTCAAGCATCTCTAGTTTGACAAGGAATCTTATCCATGGAAGGGTAACTAGCCATACAACGAAGTTTTGTAAAATAAAGACTGTATCCATAAAGGTAATCTCTTTTTTAATGTATCAAATCTTAGGGTTATCAAACTATGCATGTACAATGAAGAGGAACCTTTGTAAACAAGGAGATCTAGTCAGTCTAGAACATTGTTAAATTTATCTAGACAAAGTCAGGTTGAAGAGCACTAATGGAGTCATGCAAAGGATGGACACAAAGCAAAAGGAAGTAGCTAGGTATCTATGTACAAGGCATAAGGTTATAATGCAATGGATAAATAAATTAGGTATTTGACATTAACTGTACATTATAAAATCATTGAGTCCCAGTGCAATGCATATAAATGTCTTAAACACTTGCAAAAGTCCAAAGTATTTGTAACTTCACTGGTAACAATGTGTATATGCACACTAGGGCACTGCTGCATTTCGTGCAACCATCTCGAGTTCCGTAGATGCATATCCCTAGAAATAAAACATTTATTCTATTTTATGGGAACTATGCGAAGAAATTAGACAAGTTATTGTACTTCGATCTTGCACTTCTGCATCACCACACTCCTAATAGTTCACATACTGGAAAAGTGAAATCAATCTGTGATCCACTAAACCTAGTGGAAGTTGCATTTCAATTGATTACCTGTATATGTACATTTAATGTTCATCGCAACGACGACCAAGAGAAGCTACATTATGATTGTCAGTTGTTTATAGTTGTGACAAAGCTGTGCACAATTTGTGCCATATATAGATTTTAGTTTAAATGTTTGCAATTTACCAAGTTTCTCATTTGCTATTTCAGTTCCATATGAGTATGGACATATGTGTTGCATCATAAGGGAGGTCATATTATGATTAGGGTTAGATTTTATATTTGTTAGAAAGGAGTGGACGTTAGAAAATGCGATGGAAAGAAAACATGATTTGCATTCATTTCATATACAATTTTTCTTTTTCTTTAATATTGCAATGTGTTGTTGATTATATACAGAGACTTTTGCACAGGTCTACGTGCAAAGACTTTTGTACATGTATATCCCTGCACAACTATCATTGCAATTTATTAAATAAATAATTATTTAATTAGTTATTAATTAATTATCTAATATTGCAATGCGCTAGTACTTATGTGCGAAGACTTTTGCACATGTATATCCCGTACAACTATGGTTATGTACCCGTACATCGCATGTGCATACACTTTTGCTTTGACAATTTGTCTACACCTCCGCACAGGTATATCGCTGCATATGTATGCCATTATTTATTAATGTGCAATGCACAACATGCAATGTGCAAATTATTAAATAATTAATAATTAATTATTTAATATCAGAAAATTGATTATTTATTAATTACTTAATATTAAATAATTATTAACTATTTAATATTGCAATGCGTAATGCGGTGCTTGTGTACAGAGTCTTTTGCATGAGACTTTTGCACATGTATATCCCGACACAACTATGGTTCTTAATAAATAATATTAAATAATTAATTATTTAACAAATTGCAACCATAATTGTGCAGGGATATGGTTGTGCAAAGGTTTCCGCACATAAGCAGTAGCGCATTGCACATTACAATATTAAATAATCAATCGGGCATATCCCCACACTACTATGGTTCTACACATTGCACATGGCTCATTATTAATAGCAACTTAAAAAATAATATTAAATAATTAATTGCTTAATAAAGAATAAACACTAATCCATTGCAAATTGCAATATTAAATAATTATTAAATAACTAATAACTAATATTTAATAATGCACACACCAGTATGTAACCATAGCTGTGCAAGAATATACGTATGCAAAAGTCTCTGCACATAAGGAGTAATGCATTGCCCATTGCAATATTAGATTATTAATAAATAATTAAATATTTAATTTTAATAATTAATATATAATGAATAACTAGTTAATAAATAATACTAAATAATGAACATATGATGTACATACACATAACAATAGTTGTGCGGGGATACAATGTACATGTACAAAGCCATGTTGTGTGGGGATACAATGTATGGGTATAAAGCCACGATGTGTAGCGATACACCAGTGGAAAAGTCTCTGCACATAGGTAGTGCAAAAGTCTCCACACATAAGCAACAATGCATTGCACATTGGAGTATTAAATAATTAATAATCAATCAATTATTTAGTATTCAATAATCAATAATTAATTAATTAATAAATAATACTAAATAGTTAATAATTAATTAATTATTTAGTAAATTGCACATTGTATAATGTGCATTGCACATTAATAAATAATACCATACCTATTCAATGTTATACATGTGCAAAGGTGCGTACAAGTTATCAAAGAAAAAGCCTCCGCACATAAAATGCACGAGTACATAACATGTGCAGAGGTGCGGACAAATGTTCAAAGCAAAAGTCTCCGCACATATGATGTACCACTAAGTTTTACTCCACATTGAACAATTTGCTTTTTTTGCTTATTTTCACAAAGTTTTATGTAATTGTTTTTATTTTATTCTAATCATTGTCATCTTTGCATATACAATACTAACAATGTCAATGAAATACAATTGAATCAATGCATACACTATTCCTAGCATTCAATAAGTACACAAGCAATATGTATATACAATGTATATGATATTACGCACCAACATTTTCACCAATATAAAAAATAATAACTAGATCAGAGTTATAGTATCTGCACAAAGAAATTGAAAAACAATAGACAAAAGTCACTGCACATGCACGATGACATTGTACTCGTCCAATCTTACCCCACATGCAGCATGACATTGTCTTCATTCAATGTAAATTTGCCATGTACCAAAAATTCGCGTAGCATATAAATTGTTATGGGTTTCTCTTGCAAATACATTTCATATTTCATTTATGTTAGGCTAGGAAGCAGTTCTTGCAGTACAGGTTGCCTGGCAGTGCATTGCGCATTATTGTTGTCAATTGTACGTATAACAATACTCAAGCAATGTTTATATACAAAAGGGCATCTCTAACTGCATCTTACAAAGTCAAACATTACATTTTTTATCAAAGCAAATGCTCCTGCATGAGATTTGCAAATTGCACAAATAGGTTCAAATAGAGTTGAATATGCATTTGCTACTATCATTGTACCCTCGACCTATTCATATAATACAAAGTTTAATAATTTACGATATGTATGTGTGTGTGTGTGTTTTCAAATACTCTTGTACACGACATTTGGAGATAGAGTTGTCAATCTATACTTACTACATTTGTCGACCCAGTTACTTTTTTGAGAACTTTGACCGCTTATGTTGTAAGTTATGCTATAAATGTCGATAGTGTTGTGCATAACACCTTTTCTTTTGCATCTCTCCTCTTGGTTATATTTTTAAATAGTAAAATGGGAAATTTCCTTGTTTGCAATAGTTGTTCCAGTGAAACGAAGAAATGTACATATGTCTTGAATAGTTGCAGATGATACATAAAAGACTGTAGTTGTCATATAAGCACACCTAACATATAGTAGCATATAAASAAAAAACAATTGACAATAGAAAAACATACTGTTGCTTTGTCATCCTTCGTGTTTCCATCTTTTATATGCAAATTGCAGTACGATCCAACTTTCCTAGMCAACGTCATGATAACTCCAATAGTGTCGATGGGATCCATGTCTGTATTAGTTGCAAATTGCTTGATTGTTACATCTGGTACAAAATTTTATTCTTTGCACGTTGGATACATTGTCTTGACGACACTTGATTCAACTATGGATATAAAACGATCACAATCACCATTGTCATAACCACTTTTTGGTAGAATTTTGAAATTTGTAATAGATATTCCAGCTCCGTGAACATTCTCTTGCTCATGTCTTTAAGTGAGGTGGGCATGAACAGTCAATGCAATTGTCATAATGACATTTGCATATGTCATGTCAACACACAATATTTTGCGTGCTCTATTCACCTTATGCAAATATGTGCTATAAAAAACCATCACATCACCAATGAATACTTCCTCAGTTATGCGACTGCTCAAGTCTTCTATTGACACAATGCTCGAGGTTACGCAACTGCACCATGCAATAGCAATTGCAAAAACTAAGCAATATGAAAAACAATTTCAATGTATTTCTTCTCCAATTGCAAAATGCATACTTTTATATACATAACTTTCCAATTGGTCTTGTCATGCATGGAAACTTGCTTCACCTCTTCCTGTCACACTTGACTCCTAAACATTGATTGCTTCGATTCTAGATGTACCTATCTTTCCTAAACTGAATATAGAAATTTGCAAATTACATAAGTTCCTGTTGTTTATAGCCGACCATGCCATTGCAACATGAAAACATAAAATAACCTATACAAATTTACCCGTGACTTTGTTGTTCTTACACACCCAACCCCTAAATTATCTTTTAAGGGGTGGGGCATCATAATTTAGTTTTCCTTAACTCTCTCAAATCCTAATTCTGGGATTTCTATCACGTCCTTCTCATCCATAACTCTCCAAATGTGGATTCCCTTTCCCCCCCCTGGGATTGCGCGACCTCCCGGTCTAGGATCATTTAATCACTTGAGTCGAATCGACTCTTCGGGTCCCTGCTCGAACCCAAATCAATCTTCACAGTTCTCCTTTATCCAAGGTGCAGGTTCTTCCAAACTGCAGGCTCTTTCCTAGCCCCTTTGAAGAATTCGAAAAACAGGCGCTAGCTTTCCATGCTAGGCCCCTTCCTTCATATGACCTCGGGCTGTGACTCGACGCCTACTCAAAGGGCGCTTCGGAGCTTCAGGCTCCTGCGCTTCAGAAAATTCTGAACCGCTTCTCCACAAAAACTCTAGAGTGACAATATCCGAAGTTCACAATCCGACGCCACGTGTACTCAGAGAATTGACGGCTCTGATTCACTTCGGAACTCCAGGCTTCGGCAGTTTCTGAGTCTTCACACACCCAAACCTATGGAGTGAAATCCTTCTGGAGTGTCAGATCTTCTGACACACGTCCTCCTCTATTAACGGTTACGATTGATTCCAGCACTTCAGCCTTCATGAGTTCTGAATCTGTGCGAACCCACTTTCTCCGAAGTGGCAGATCTTCCGCCACACACCCTTTTTCCAATGGATGACTGGGATGACTTCGGGACTTCAGCCTTTGGGAATCCTCGTGCCTTCACACTTCGATTCTCCCGGATTTGGTCAGCGTCGGAATGACCACAACCTAGATTTGATGGTCCAAGGGTGTCTATGTGACCCCAGAGATCTACGACTCGTAACTTCCGCTTAAGGGTCTCGTTGTTTGGCCATTTATAGAGGGACATCTCTCATCCAAAAATACTCCGATAAGAATGTGTGGCACCTGCCTCAGGTCACTAATGTCTCCTTACCTTGCCACGC
>JASDQU010219634.1:0-17981 GCA_032191745.1 Picea mariana
AGAGAGAGAGAGAGAGAGAGAGAGAGAGAGAGAGATGATCTCTCATGATGTAACACTAGGGTGGGTGCAAGAAACACAAGGGAGAGAGAGAGAGAGAGATGATCTCTCATGATGTAACACTAGGGTGGGTGCAAGAAACACAAGGGAGAGATGGTTTTCTCATGATGTACCTATAACATAATCTAAATTGCTTATGACATACCTAGAAATATGCACAACAAGAAAGATAACCATAAAGGAAATTGCATCACAAGCAGGTGAGAAGAGGAATGCTTAGGGATAATATTGTGTGCACACTATAAAATTCACACATGTTCCTAGAATGCTTACACATTCCTAGAGAATATCCACATTTTTAGAACACGTGCACATTCCTAGAGCACATGCACATTCCTGGAGCACATGCACATTCTTTTCATTTAAATTTTTTGGGGGTGAGAGTGATAACTCTAGCGTACATGTTTGTTGAGTTGGTTTCCTCAGATTTAGGTTTGGGATAACAAACCTAGTGGTTTTGGCTGCAAATACTTTAAAACCTCCATTTTTATGAATACCTTTCAATATCTCTATTTTTGACGTTATTTTTCTATAGGCTACACAAATCCATTGTCAATGAAACTACAAACACATATAGAGTTGACTATACAAATTCTAAAGAAACATGTTTTTTTTAATTAATATTTTTTACTATTTTTTATATATTTTGGTCTTGACATATATCTAAATCTTAAAATACATACCTCTTTTATTTCTTCTATAACTTTTCATCAACTTAACCATTTTTAAAATAAGTTGTATGATGGAAGAGACTCAGATCTACAATCTAAAAAAAAATGTTTGATAATGTTAAGACCCTGGTACCCTTAATTTCAAGGATATAATGAATTTCGTAATTAAAAAATATATATAAAATTAAAATTATAAATTTTGAAAAAAGACCCCGCACTAGAAAAATGTGTTCTCTACAATTACACAATTTTAAGGAAACTCCCCCATTGAGGTACTCAAC
Source organism: Picea mariana (assembly GCA_032191745.1). Lineage (NCBI taxonomy): Eukaryota > Viridiplantae > Streptophyta > Pinopsida > Pinales > Pinaceae > Picea > Picea mariana. The sequence goes on from JASDQU010219634.1 coordinate 1,010, forward strand.
ACCATATTCAATTTTCTACATTTCAATTTTTTACACCATATTCAAATTTATTGTAAAATTACCTTGAATAATCCCTCCAATTTAATAAATTGTTATTTTTCCATGTTTTCATTGCCACTAAGATGTTATGAGAGACCATAATTATCTTTCACCCACCCGCCAAGGTAAGTGTGTTGGGCTAGTTGAAAATTCATATAATGTAAGCATGTTGGGCTTGTTGGCAACCCATATATATCCATTTTATAAGAGTTGTTAAGCAGGAGAGGATAATTGGGTAATGTCTATGTAAGCCAATAGGCTAGTTGTAAACCCATGCACATTTCAAAGGTTGAAACACAGTTCAAAAAACCATTACACTTAAAGAAGCTAAGAGTTTGAGTCTTTCCATTTCCTATTAGATTAGGACTCTTTTGAATAACATTGTTGGAATTTCAAAGAAGAGGCTTCTTGGTCACTCATGGATGGAAAAATGTGGTTCTAAAAGAGTTCATGGTTCAAATTTCTATATTTTATATTATATCCAAAATTGTTTTGATGTAGAGGGTTGCAAAATAGAGATTCCATTCTATGTATATTCATATTTTTTTTTCTTTTTTTTTTCAATTTGTCCCGTGTAACATGATGGAAGATCACAATTTTTCCAAAAAAAATGTTAATGAAAAAATGTGTAGAAAAAAAATGAAAATCATTTTATTAAAACATAAAGAGTAAAAAACGCACATTCTATTTAGATAAATAACTTAATGTTATTTTCTTTTATTGGATAAATTGTAGGCAAGGTCTACTACAAGTTGGGGTGATAACCCTCTAAATAACATTTGGAAAGCTTTGGAAGAAGTACAAATATTTTCCCTTTTAGATATAGCTATACCACCTGTCAAATGTAACTAATATTTTTTTATGATGATATGCTTAATATTTCAAGTCTTTTATACTAAGTGGGTGGATTTTACTAAATACTTGTTTTGGATAGGTTATTTATCTTGTTTTTTTAATGCATATAACTACATGCCAAAATTTGAAGATAACCTCTTTATTGAAAGGATAACCATGCAAGTACTTTTTTTTTCAATGCTTTGTTTTAAATTGCTTATATTAATTTTAACAAATTATGAAGTAATGTTTCAAAAATTGGTCATATTAATCTTAACAAATTATGAGTATTGTAAAGCTTATTAACTTGGATATTTCCATAATATTGATAGTATTTCAATTTTAGATGTCACTATTTAAAATAATTACATGATTACCAATAACTAGAATATAACAAAGTGTTAATGATCATATATATTTTACATTTAACTAGTTATGATTCACTAATATAAAAAGTCTTGAATGGTGATGATATTTTTTTTAGGTATGGGCATTGAATAATTAGTTTTCATAAGTTTTTTTATCCCCAAATAACATACATATGTATTTAAATTTATTTTTACCAAGAAAAATTATCCCACAATTTCTCATATAGTTTAAAAACCTTTCACCCTTACCATGTCCACTCAACACTAAAAGCATTGCTCATGTTATATGTATTACATATAACATATGTCCACTCAACACTAAAAGCATTGCTCATATAGTTTAAAAACCTTTCAGCCTTGTYATGTCCACTATGTCCACTCAACACTATGAGCAACTCATAATCCTATATATAGTAGGAGTGAAATTTGTCTTCTTATCCAAGTTATTTCAGGTGTTTGGTTTTCCTGAAATAACAACGATGAGTGAACAAGTAAACCTCCATATAATTTTCTTGAATAACAAATAAAAATAACGAAGTCAACTTGCATTATCAGATAACAGCCAATTATAACTGTGTCCACTACCCACTACTAATTAATCAACTAAAACTATGATAGATTTTCCATTGTAAAAAGTTTTCTCACCACATTATAGAAAACGGAAAACGGCGGCGAGTGATACATATAGTCAATCCAATACATGGACTGATAATATGTGCCGGCCAACGATCTCGCCGACAAATCAGAAATTATCTGTAAAACCAGCTCACACGAACACGAAGAGCAATTTTATGGACCTTAATGGCTAAATGTTAAATATTTTCACCGTTAAATGTCTACAAGTAAGCAACCGAGGAGTTTTACGAGTAAAGTTTAGTTTCTAATTAAAATTGTTACTGATTTATAATACAATAATATTCATAGATACGTCAGATGTGTACTTTCATGGCAGGACAGAAAAAAGGAAACCATGGTAGGAGACAGCTTTATGATTATATATTTTTGTGGTAGTAGTTTAAATCCGTTAAGTTTTTGTTTTTTTTTTTATATATTTTTAAGGGATATTATTTGTTTAAAATCTGATTAGATATTGTTGAATTTGCAGATTTCAGTTGTAAAATCTGTATAATTTTAGTGTTTTTTGAACCTGTGACTTCTTAAAAGGAAACACATGTTCTTAACCATTAGGTCCACTCAGGCTGTATACAGTGTCAACCATTTGGAGCAAAAATACAATCCTTCTTTACTTTTTACTTATTGACTAGTCATGAATAGCAAAATGTGGTCCTGAAAGAAAGACTCCCAGGGTAGATTCTACAGAAATAATCACTTAAGTCTACGAATCCAACAATTTCTGGCCGGATTTCGCATAAATATCCTCGGAAATTTTTTTCATTTCTAAGAATCTTTACCCTAGAACTAGTTGTTCTACTAAATGGCTAGCTGTTCTTAGAATCTTTAGCGTTGTTCTACTAAATGGATTTTATATAAATTTACACGAATCAATGGATTTTATATAAATTTACACGAATCACTATTTTTTGTTATTCAAAATTCATTTCTAAATTCAGAAATGGATTCAACATGCTGAAAAACTCCCAGGACAGTTGGATTGTATAGAAATAGTCACTTAAATCTACGAATCCAACAAATTTTCACCTCATTTCGGGTAAATATCTCCAAAAAAAATCTTCATTTAGTAGAATCTTTAACCTACTACTATAACTATAGACTTTGACTAACTATTCTATTAAATGATTTTTTTACGAGAAAGAATCAAAATTTGAAATTGACCCCTTTTTAAAAGAGAACCATGTAAGTGTTTCTTTCATTCAATGCTTTGCACATCCAAAATCTTTCATTCAATGCTTTGTAAATCCAAAAATTTATTATAAATGTTATATTAAACTTAACAAACTATGAATAATGTCTTAGAAATAAAAGCTCACTAACTTGGATATTTCCATAATGTTGATAGTCTTTCAATTTAAATGTTACTGTTTAAGATAATTACATGCTTATCAATAATTATGATATGATGAATTAGGATATAACAAAAGTGTTAATGATCATATATATTTTAAGTTTACACCAAGTTATGATTCACCTACATAGGAAGGCATTGAGTGATGATGATACTATTTTTTAGGGCATAGGCATTGAATAATTAGATTTCGTAAGTTTTTCTATCCCAAAATGATATACACATGTATTTAAATATCCTAGAATGATATACACATGTATTTAAATCTCTTTTTGACAAAGGAAAATTGCCTCACCTTTGCACATGTAGTTTAAAAACCTTTCATACATGCTATGTCCCTTTAATACTAAGAGCAACTCATAGTTCTATATGATATAGACATGTATTTAAATATGTTTTTTACAAAGGAAAATTGCACCACCATTGCACATGTAGTTTAAAAACCTTTCACTCTTGTCATGTCCACTTAATACTAAGAGCAACTCATAGTTTTATATATAGAGGTTGTAAATGGTTGTAATTATGAGGCTAGCAACTTCAAATTTATTTATGAATTCATTAGTTTAATGGAAATAAGGAGATTGTTACTAATGTTACTTATTAATATTGTATTTACATACAATAAATATTTAATTGTTCTTGGATAAACAACATATATGTGTAGATGATACATTTAATAATATGTACATTGTCGTGGATATTTCTCTCGATAGTTTGTCACAACATATCTAATAAAAATACTAAAATATTTACTATGAAGGTCAATTTCCTTTAGATCTCAGATTCTTTAATTATTGGTTTTTCTACTTAAATGTATGAAATAGCTTAAATGCGAAAAATAGAGAACATAAATAAATACTCACACACCATCCACAAACAAACTCAAGATATAATCAGGGAAACCCAATACAAGAGAAAACTCGACAAGAAGGTGAAGTCGCTCTACTCTCTTTTCTTCAAATGCAATTACAAAGAAAGGGCCACTCTCTGTGGAGTTGTCTTTGACACTACAACTTGTATGGATACTACAAGGTCTCTCCTCCCCTATTATGCTCACAAAATACCACTCCTAGGTGCTCTACTCAACTATGGAACAAATACAGTGCTAAAGAATGGAACCCCTTCTCCTCCTAGTAGCATGATATTTAACATAGCCCGATAGCCATCTAGGGGTTGGGTTTTTACTTCCTCAACCATCAATTAGTGATAAGGTTTGGACCTTATAGAATCTTCTCGAAAGTCCACATGTGGCCAACCCTGTATGTTTGAGTAAAGGGGGACTGAAATGACATCCACTCATACCGTGGTGGTCAACAAGGTAGGTCAACTTGCGAGAGACATAATTTTCACATATGGGCTTAAATTGAGGCATGGTTTGCATCGCTGGAAAGGTATTGGAGTGTAGAATACCGTCAATGGTGTGTGTGCAAGTTCCAAACACCTGAACCCCCAAAAATGTCATTTAATGCCTCAAAGTGGCTTTGGAAGGTTTTGGATCCTAGTTTTCCAAATTGGGACCTGACACTAAGATGGCCCTACAAGCTGATTCCTCCAATTTTTCCACTATGAAAGCATTGAGATAGATGAAAAATAATACAATGACCCTATATGGATTATACCTCCCCATTTAGGGAGGCTTTTAGTCCCCAAAATATTTACTAAATGATGTGAGAAATTTTTTCCTCTACCTTCACCTTGGAGTACCACTTTGATTTGTTTGGAAGTTTTCCTTTCAACCAAATCTTAAAAAGGTCATTCTGCCCATGTTTTGTAGTTCTGAACTTCTCTTGCAAAAATGTGTCCTCTGCCAACTCTACATGAGCATTTGGTGCTAAGTTCTCTATGGAAGGAATTACCTGCTCCTCCTCCCGATCCAACATGGAAGGATTCCAAAGTTTGAGATTATCCACATTCACTACTGAGTAAATGTTAATGTATGGGGTTAGATCAGGTCTATAGGTGTTATCTCCCACCTTCTCCAATATCTTGAAAGGATCATACCACATAGCCTTGATCTTCATACTAGGACCTTGTAGTCTTTTCTTGTTTAGTTGTAACCAAAATCTGTCTCCCACTTCGAATGAATTCTCAATTCTATATTGATCATGTATGGCCTTGTATTTTTCCTATGACTTCTTCAACATCTCATGTACTTGTAAATGGATTTTCCTAATCTTCTCAACAAATTTTTATTCTCTCAATGCATCTCCTGTGAGGTCGTCCCCCAGTCCTCCTTGCTTTCCATATAGAATATGCAAGGGTGAAGGTGGAAAATATCCAAAAAAAGTTTCAAAAGGTGATTTACTAGTAGAAGTGTGGATTTCTCTATTATAAGAGTGTTTTATGTAGATCATATTTTCAACCCATGTATTTAGATGCTTTTGATAAAGCTGCAACAAAGTCATGTTCAACACTTTTGTCTTCCTATTTATCTGTGGATGGAATGATATATATCTCTTCAACTTAGTGTCCATATTATCCACCAATGTAGTCCAAAATTTACTGAGAAATCTAGTATCCCTATTTGAGATGATGCTCCTTGGTATCCAAAAGCACACCCAAACTAGTTTAAAGAACATGTTTGCTACTTCTTATCCTTTGATGGTATTTTTACAAGGCATGAGAATGCACATCTTGCTAAACCTGTCAACTACCACAAATAAATGCTCATGTCCCTTCTTGGTTGTTGGTAAACCCCCCACAAAATCCATGGAAACGTTTTTTGAAGGTCAAGTGGGTACATGAAAGAGATGGTATACACCTTGCTTCTTGTTATTGGGATTGCAAGTACAAAAAAGTATGCATCCTCTAATATACCGTGCTACATATTTTTGCATTATGGGCCAATAAACATACCTCTATAAGTTGGAAATTATCTTCCCAACACCAAAAATGTCCCGCAACCTTGGAGGTGTGAGCCTCTCTGATAAGTTGTAATGTTCACCTTTAAAAACACAAAGCTTGTCGATCTTGTAGAGTAATCCTTTTTGGAAATGATAGTCAGCCTTTCCATCACCTTCTTCTATATGAATTTGGCCCTGTAGTTATCGAATCACCTCCTTGAAGTCCTTATCTTTTGTGTATGATTCCCTATATGCATCATGGGTAAAAGGATCCATGTGCATCATAGTTCCAAAGAATGTAATATTGGATGTGGGTGGCCATGAAAGCATGTATGCCAACTTTTTTGTGTTTCCCTTCTTATACTTGATGACTAAATGAAATTGTTATAAAATCCCCACCCACTTTTAATGTATGATTTGTTGTAGATTACTCTGTGCCTACAAATACTATTACAGCTGGTGATTCGTGTGGATGATGGTCTCCTTTCCCATTAGATAATGCTTCCACTTCTCGGCAGCTTGAACCAAGGAATAAAGTTCCTTTTCATATATAAGGTAGTTGAGAATTTCCCCATGAAATATTTCGGAATGATAGCACACATGCCTTCCTCCTTGCATCAAAATTGCTCCCATCGCATACCCACTTGCATTTGTCTCTATTTCTAAAGGCTTTTGTAAGTTTGGAAATCTGAGAACCGGTGCTTGGCTGATCTTTCTTTTCAGCTCGCTAAAATAATTCCGTTGACTCTTCCCCCACAAGAAACTCTTACCACTCACTGTTATGGTGTGGAATGGTGTATCTACTACTGAAAATGAAGCTATGAACTTCTTCAAGTATTGTGATGCCCAAAAAAAACTCCTAAATTCTGTGACATTTGTAGGAACTGTCCATTTCATGATGGACTCCATCTTTGTCAGATCTATATTGAGATCCCCTCCACCGATCACATACCCCAAACACACCAAATACTGCTAATAAAACTCTCATTTCTTGATGTTAGCCAACAATGGGTGCTTCTTTAGAGTCTCTTGTTGATGCATGTAGCATCAGACATGTACTTCCACATTGGTTTGTGTCTAGCATGTGTAAATCATCCAAAGTCTTCTATACTCGACTTTACTTTAATTAAATTAATTATTACAGTAAAGTTATTTTATTAGTGAGTTGAGTTTTATTTAAGAAAATGCTTTAATTAGCATTAGTAGATTAAATAATAGCCATTGATCTCAAGTGAGGTGAGTAGAAATCTCAACTGTCAATCACTTTGGAGATTAGAGTTAGGTCATAACTCAATCTTATAAAATCAAGTCTAGGGTAAAGGAGAAGAAACTTTTACACATAGATAGAAAAGAAGGATTTTTTCTAGAGTGGAGTCATTCGCGAGTGTAGAAGCAAATAAGGAATTTTTCTTACACATGATACATTGTATGAGTGAGTGAGATCTCATTAATTGGGTGAAGAGCATTTCATCCAAGTGTTGATGCAAAGAGGGTTGGATCATGAAGGACTGTGATTCAAGAAGATATTGGATAGGTGGAGAAGTAAATCCATCTAGATATCATACATGTTGAGGAGAACAAAGAGAAAAAGAAGCCACAAGTGGGTTTGAGATGATTGAATCGAGAGGAAAGGGTAGCATTGTACAGAGTTTTATGTATAGTATTTATGATCATGTATGTGGACGTCAATGGAGACAAGCATTGATCCATGTGGAAATTGATGGCCACCCACCTATTCCATTGGATCAAAACAAGGGTTTCCACCTTGGAAGTTTTTTCCTAGTTTTCTGGGTCCTAACCTTCTAGGGCCTTTTTGAGGCCCTAAACAATGTTTTTTGGGCGTAGCACAATTACATTGGAAAGATTAGCTATATTGTGAAGGAAACATGTGTATTCCTCGGCTATACTTTTCCAACGATATATCATTCACCCCAAACAAAGATTGTATGCAAAAGTTACGCCCTCGAGAAGTTGACGTATCAATTACTCCCATTGAGGCCCGCAAACCTTTTGGTGTTTCATCTTCCGGGGTTAGGGTTTTGGATTTTATTTATGTTAAAAAATCCTTTGGAGCCTCCTTGTAAACATCATCTTCTTGTGAATGAGCGTGGCCATGACATCTCTTCTTAGAGATAAGTTGCCACCATTCTAGCAAGTTCATTCACTCTGAAGTTTTACAGTTTCTCTACATTTATTTCAATAATAAAAATTGTGCATTATTGTATCTCTATGTTTTTGAAAATATATCTGTGTATTTACTTATTATATTTCCACCTTCATTTCATTCTCAAAATAATCTAGATCAATAGTATTAGAGGAGGCTACTCCTTGTCATTTCTTAGTGCATGTCCTCGATGAGGTTAGAGTATAGAGATTTGGGTCTCGAGATAGTTTCTCTTGAGGAAAATCACTCTCGCCAACCCAAGTGGCCTCCCATGGTAGAATAAAAGAGAGACGAGGGAGCATAAGATCCCATCATTATGTTTCTCACAGAATCCCTCGAGCAACAGAGGAACAATATATTAGAGAATTTTTCCCAAATCCTTCAACGATTGCCAAAAATAGCAGGTGCATCTTCATCAAGCAGTGGTTTTGGAGACACTACCCCATTCAAGGTACAAGTTAATTTCTATATTCTTGTATCTAAAGGTTAGATCAATGAATATGCTTTGGAAAAGTGGTTAACTTTGCTGGAAGGTTATTTCTCTATTCACAATTTTTCCAATAGAGAAAAGATCACCTTTGCGCTCCTTAAGGCTCTCCCCCATGTAAAATATTGGTGGGAAACTTACTGGGAGAAAATTTCCATAGAGGATTCTGGAATATTTGGGGTCAAGCCCACTTGGGATTTTTTTATGGATGTGGTCAAGGAGAAATATTACCCTATGGGAAACTATCATGACTGATACATGAGATGGAACACACTGCATCAAGAGAGGGGCCAAACAATGTCAGAGTTCACAAATACCTTCCATACATTGTGCACCAAGATGGGTGTCAAAGAGTCTGAGTGACATTTAGTTCTAAAATACCATGGGGCTCTACATAGGTACATACAAAACGAAATGGATTTTCTATACATCTCATCATTGGGAGCCACTTATTGATATGTTGTCAAAATCAAGAAAAAATTTAAGCAATAGAACAAGTGAGAATTTGTATCTGCAAATCTGCAACAACCAAAGTATGGTAAAGGAAACCCTAATTCACATAATAGCCAACCTCAAGACAATCAGCCCAAGCCATAGGAAAATAATAGAAATGTGAATACGAAGAAGGACACTAGGAAGTGGTGCGACTTCCATAAAATCCCTTGGCACAACACTGATGAATGTCTCTCGAAACAATCATTGGTAGCCTAGCTCAAATAAACATAGTTGAGCCCCGAATTAGACTATGATTCAGAAAATAATGAAAGGAGACAGATAATTGATACAGAACTCACTATTATTGTTGTGACCACAACAATCCAACTAGAAGAACTAAATGATCATGAGGAGGGGGAGCGCCTCTTCAATTCACATATGTGGGTGAAAGGGACCCTGCTTCATTTTATTGTTGATAGCATAAGCCATAAGAACCTAATATCAGTAGAGGTCGTCAAGAAGTTGGATTTACTGACAACACCACACTCATAGCCATATAACATCGAGTGGCTTTTCCAGAGATGATATCTTTGTGTCAGCCAACAGTGTCTCCTATGATACAAAATCAATCCCTTCAAGGATGAGGTATTGTGTGATGTTTCCCCACTAGAAGTTTGTGATGTTCTGCTAGGTCGACCATATATGTGGAAGCACCATGTTGTTTATGAGCTCCATCCCATAGTGCCATTGTTACTCCAAGGGGTCATCTCTACAGGATACCGGAGGTAGTTCCGACTATTGTCCTGAAAAAATAGTGTCGCAAAGTAATCTCTCATACCGTAAAGTTTATCCTCTCCACGATCTGGTCAGAAGGTGAACAGAAAGAAACTGCAACCACTAAAGCCTCGACCCAAAACATTTCTATCTAGCAGAAGAAGATTGTACAAGGGAAAAAACATATTACTGCTTCACCTATGGGGGTGCTTCCACATTATCCAATCAAGCAAAGATATAATAGAGCCCTTCATATTGCTCATGTTTCATCTTCACTGACAGAGTCCTTCCAAAATTGGGAAGATCATGCAACTAGATCGGTTGAATAGATCCAACCCCTCCAACAATAGGTTCATAACAACCTTCAACAAGCTAAGTAAGACACCTTCTTCAACAAGGAAAGAAATTCACCAAGGTTCAGATTCAACAAAATATCCCCCATCTACAGTCCTTGGAAGGATAGAATCATGTTGGTGTTGATGGAGAACGAGATCTAGGAATTGCTAATACTTAGATCACTTCTCCAACATATGTGGTAGAAGTAGTCACCCATAATTAGAAGGATGTGAAATAAAACCACATAATTCTAGATGGAGTGAAGGATCATTTGATTCCTCATTTATCTAGAAATACAACTACTAGGGACATGTGGGAAGCTCTGAAGAGTTTATTCTAGAGTAAGAACAAGAATAAAAAATGGTGCTGAGAGAGAATCTCAGAGACACAAAGATGACATGATCAGACATGGTGAAAACTTATCTCATCTATATCTAACAAGTTCAAGATGAGTTGGCTGCAATTGGGGATACAATGACTAATTCATAATTGGTGAGGACAACACTAAAAGGCTTCATGAAGCAGTGGACATTGTTCATCAAAGGGATCATGGCACGTGAGAACCTTCCTGATTAGACGAGGTTGTGTGATGACTTTGTTTAGGAATAATTTTGAGATGAAGAACTGAATGGAGGATGGCACAAGAATGATGATGAGAACCTTTCTCTTGTCATTCAGGAAAAGAAGGGTGAGTTCAAGAAGCTTTCTAGTGGAGAGTCTACCTCTCAAGACGACAAGAAGAAAGACATGAGAAAAGTCAAGTGTTTTGCATGTCACGAGTTTGGGCATTATGCAGGGCAATGTCTGAACAAGAATAAGGGTAGGAATGAAATGAAACCAAAGGTAGCTGTGTCAGCAAAGAATAAAATGGATGAGTTTTCCAAGAAGTTTGAATAGACAAATTTCTTACTTATTTCCCACACTTCCATGGGCACCATATCATTTGGTGCATGGCTAATAGATAGTGTAGCCACATGTCATATGACATGAGCATGGGAGTTGTTCGAGAGATTCACCGAGTCAAACTCATACGTGCATGTGGAACTTGGTATGGGCACCAAGCATGCAATAAAGGGATATGGAATAGTGTCATTCTAGATGGAGTTAAGAGGCGTGTTGAGAGTGATGGATGTGTTATGGGTGACAAGACTCAAGAGGAGTGTCCTCTCAGTATCAATGATTGAGAAGAACAGATTTAACTCACTATTCCATGATGGAAATGCATTGATCAAGCCTAAAGGATCTAGCTCAGACATAACAGTTGTTCTTGGAGTTAGAGAGAGCAACTTGTATAGGCTAAAGGGGTAGCCTATGCAAGCTATGGTAAGTAGTAGAGTGGTGTAGAATAAGGAGAAGGTATCTCCAAAGGTTGAGAATATTAGAGGGAGTCATCCTTTAGGTTCAAGTTGGAAGGAGAAACCATCCAAGTCTATCAAGGATTTATGGTACGAGATGACCTTGCATGATGCTTAGGAGTAGGAGGATTCTAAGAGCATGATCAGAGGGAAGTCTTCAAAGATGGGTCTAAGCGAGATGGCAGGGATAAGGTTTTTTTCAAAGGGAAAAAGAAATTAGGTGGATCAGAGAGAAACCATTATAGCAGATCAGATAACAAAGACAGAGCTACATCTAGGTGGTAGAAGTACCTTCCTTGATAAGAGAGAGTGTTGATGCATGTAGCATCAGATAGGTACTTCCACATTGGTTTGTGTCTAGCATGTGTAAATCATCCAAAACCTTCTATCCTTGAATTTACTTTAATTAAACTAATTAGTAAAGTAAAGTGCTTTTATTAGTGGGTTAATTTTTATTTAAGGAATTTCTTTAATTAGCATTAGTGAATTAAATAATAGGCGTTGATATCAAGTGGGGTGAAAAGTAATATCAACCGTCAGTCACTTTGGATATTAGGGTTAGATCATAAATCAATCTTATAAAAGAAAGGCTAGTGTAAAGGAGAAGGCAATTTTACACAGAGATAGGAAAGAAAGACTTTTTCTAGTGTGGAGTCATTCAAGAGTGTAGAAGAAAAGAATGAATTTTTCTTACACATGATACATTGTATGAGTGAGTGAGATCTCATTGATTGGATGAAGATAATTTCATCCAAGTATTGATGCAGATACGGTTGGATCACGAAGGATTGTGATTCAAGAATATCTTGGATATGTGGAGAAGGACTTCCATCTAGATATCATATAGGTCAAGGAGAAGAGAGAACAGATGCATCCGCAAGTGGGTTTCAAATAATTGAAGCGAGAGGAGAGGGTAGCGTTGCACAAAGTTTTTTGTAAAGTATTTTTGTGTGTGTATATGGTCATCCATGGAGACAAGTGCATATAGACAAGTTTGAAATAGGAAAGGTGCATACAACAATACAAAATTTTCCAAGTTTGTCTGTAGTTATATTTCTCTCAATGGGTCATTATCCATGTTACGAGAGCCCTGATTTGATCATGATAAAAGAATATAAGTATTTTTTTCCCTTCGAGGTTTTTCCATGGGTTTATATCCAAAAATATTTGTGTATTGTGTGTGATATTTTGGTTTCCTTATTTATGCTTATGTTGTAATGTTTAGTTGATAAATCACATGTGTTTTTATTCAATAAGTGATTTATTTGGAATTAATTGTCGAATGATGGGTTGAGGGGAATTTCAACATCTCTAACACTTTCATTAGATGTGAGATGTGATCCTCTGAGGTGGCACTATAAAACAATATATCATCCAAATAGACTATAACAAATGAATCTAGATATGGTTGTAATGCATCATTCATCAATTTCATAAATGTAGTTGGTTCATTACATAAACCAAATTTCATGAGGGTAAAATCATGAAGATGGGTAACACTTTCGTGACAATCGGGTCTCCAAAATGCCTAGCGAGAATTTTTCGGCCGAAACAATGTTGTTAGGAATTTTTTCGGCCGAAAATTTGCATGTCAAATTTAACGACACCCTCGAAATTCGTGTACAATGTTTTTCAGATGAATTATTTTCTCGTGGTAAACATATTTCGACCGAAAGACTTTTCGGCCGAAACGTTAATTTTTAACGGATTCTGTTAAAAACTATGTTTCGGCCGAAAGAATATTTCGGCCGAAAACCTGAATATGGGACTGTTTGCAGGAAAATGCAAATTCTCTCCATCTTACTTCATCTTTGGAGGTAGTGGAATCCTACAAATACTCAGAATTTAGTTTTAGAATTGATACAAACATTTTTAAAATTGAATCTACTTTCATTGGGTATCATTTGTTTTCATTTTCATTGTTTTTATCTAATTTATTTAAATTTATAAAAAAATCGCCGCATAATATTTTTAGGTGAGATTATGATTCGGTGAAATGAAAAATCCATATCTCTAAAAATACACAGTGGAAAATTATGGAAAATTTATATTCATAATCCTTAAACTATTCTCTTCAAAAGGGCAATTTTAGATTTTACTTTTAAGTAAAAATTAAGATTGATACATGGTCGAGGGAAACATGTGTTTAAAATCTGTAACTTTTTCAGATTGGTCAACTTCAAAAAATTCTAGAAATTATAATATTCATCCGTTAGATTCAAAACTATAGTCATCAAAAAATAGAGTCTCTATATATTGCTGCAGTATATCTCATTTGTCAAAAACAAAAGTTTAATAATGGATACATTTTTGTGGGAAAAAATAACTCATTATCTTTCCCTTCATTTTTAAGGAACATACTGTCAAACAATTGCCAAATTGACATATCAAATATGAATAAAAAAAAATTGAAAAATAGTCAGTAGAAAGCTAACAAAATTCTTCACAAGTTTTGTTTTTACAATAAAGTAAAATTCTAAATAAAAAAAATACTTTTGTTTACCGGAAGTTGAATATCTTGTTAAAATTAAAAAACAATTGTCATAAAACAAGCAAAAGTGTTACCCATCTTCATGATTTTACCCATGACTAACTATTCATACAAGCCTATCCTTATATTAAAATAAGTCTTCTGGTTGTCTTCATCCTTGGCGTGTACCTAGTGATATCCTGATTTGAGATCCAAATTGATGAAATATTTTGCATGCAACAACCAATCTAACAGGTCATCGATCCTAGGTAGAGGGTACCTATTTTTTAGTGTAATATTGTTCAATGCTCTTTAGTCGATACACATTCACCAAGTACCATCCTACTTTGGTACAAATATGATAGGTGACCCACAAGGTGAGGATATTTTTCAAATCACACCTTGCTCCAATAGATGTTGCAACTTCTTCTTTACTTCATTTGCTTCCAGAAAATATTGTCTATACAACCTAATATTTGGAAGTGGGGAGTCTATAAATAATCGTATTTTGTGCTCCACTTACCTCTTGTATGGTATCCTTTTAGGCTCTCAGAAGACTCCTCTATATGCCTGGTGAAACTCCTCCAACTGATGTTTCTACTCTTTAGTACACCCCTCCAGATATGCCTTTACCCTTATCGACTCATCCTCAGTTTGATTTTTTCTTGAGAAAAGTAAAACAGATTTCTTATTGGAACTAATCAACTTCTTGACTTGGTTGGAATTTAACAATGACATCTTTGGCTTGCCTCTATGCATGTTGATGATGTAGGACTTATCATGCTTGATTAGTCAATACTAGTTGTCTCTCTACATGAATATTGCATTCCTTATATACATGTAGGGGATTCCAAACACTACTACACGTACATCAAGGGGTACTACGTCCAATTCCACTTCATCAATAAAATCAACACTTACAAAAAAAATAATCTTACACTATTTTGTTACCTTGATCTCTGCATCCTTGTTTACCCATCCAAATGGATATGGGACAAGATGATCATAAACCTCCAATCCAAGATTGCCGACAAGATTTTTTGATGTGATATTATCTTGTCAGCCAGAGTCAAATACAACATCTATCTTGGTCTTCTTGACTTGGATATTGATGTTGAAGAGTTTGGTCATCTCTTTCTCTTCTTGTTGATGAAGGATACTTAGATTCACCTCCTTCTGCACTGATGTGCAAAAAATATGTTCATCCACATCAGAGCTACTTTCAACTTGATTGCTCAAATCTGTGGCTAGAAGATTCTTTTTCTTTGCATATTTATTGCAATTATTTGGATCCAAAACATTTACTCAACTTGAACATCGATATTGAAATGGTTACAATGGTGCTAGGATCCTTGTGTTGATGAATAGTGGTTGTTGTCTTCTTAACATTCCCCCCTTTCCACTTCTTCTTCCCCTCCTTTGAAGCTTCCTCGAGCTCTTTCTTCTTGGAACCTCTTGGTTTCCCTTTCTCATGGCCTATGTTTTCCATATTTTATTCCTATACGCTTGCCTCATGCATTGTCCTTGGCTTGAAAATAATTAATTTATTTTTAGATGTCTATGTAGGCCCGCCAAATACTTGATGACACTAGCATATTTGGCCCATTTTGCGACGGTTGTTTTGACGCTTATGCGACGTTATGTCATTGATATGGTGATGAATTTGGAGTCTCTGAAATGTCGGTTTAGGTGACATGGCATTTGCGACGAACTTGATCAAACGTCGCACAAGCGATGATATAGGCAAACAATCTCAAACCAACTTTTCGTCTAAATCACGACAACAACTTTTATAGTTAAATCGACACATCAATAGAAGCTGTCGTCACATATTCGACGACAAATTTTTGTTGTTTATGTAGCTAAATCGACCCAACAATAGAAGTTGGCGTCGCTTATTCGACACCACTTTTCGTTGTTTATATAGTTGAATCATCGCATCAATAGAAGTTGTCGTCGCCTATTTGACAACAAATTTTTGTTGTTTATGTAGCTAAATCGATGCATCAATAAAAGTTGTCGTCGCCTATTTGACGACAACTTTTCGTTGTTTATATAGAAAAACCGTCGCATCGATAAAAGTTGTCGTCGCCTATTCGACAACAACTTTTTGTTGTTTATGTAGCTAAACCGACGCATCAATAGAATTTGTTGTCGCCTATTTGATGACAACTTTTCGTTGTTTATATAGAAAAACCGTCGCATCGATAAAAGTTGTCGTCGCCTATTCGACAACAACTTTTTGTTGTTTATGTAGCTAAATTGATGCATCAATAGAAGTTGTCGTCGCCTATTCGACGACAACTTTCCGTTGTGTATATAGAAAAACTGTCGCATCAATAAAAGTTGTCGTCGGATATGCGACGACCAAAATTTATTTAGAAAAAAAATAAAAAATTATTTTGGGCATCAATTTTTATATTAATATTAATATTAAATCCCAAAGGGTATTGCATGAGCCCCGTATTGATTTCACAAAGCCTTGAGACTTCTTTGATGGAGCTTATCAAGGCTCTCCAAAAATGTGTGGGGATGGAGTCATACTCTTTTTAGATCATTACCACTTCTTCTCCTTAAAATATGGAGCAGGACTGTGAGCAAATAACATGGTTGAGTTCTACACCCTCTAGATGTTGATGAAAGTGGCACTTGAAAAACATATTAGGTGTTTTCAAGTTCTTGGAAATTTTAAGTTGTTGATGGATTGAGATAATGGAAAATTTAATATTACATATTTGGTATTGGAGCCAATCATGGCACTATGCTTGGAGAAAAAATCTATGTTCGAGGAGGCCTCATTTTTCCATATCTACATGGATTTTAATAAAAAATAGGATATGTTGTCAAAATAAGCCATCATGCTACAAGGCTCCTTGTGGGAAT
>JASDQU010219635.1:0-18067 GCA_032191745.1 Picea mariana
CATGACCTATAAAATGAAGGTTTAGAATATTCAATGTCTAAATGAAAGTGAAGCTCAATAAATCCACAACCTCAATAGATATATCCTTTTTAGACTTAATCAGTAAATGAAATTGTTGAATATATGTAGCCCATTTTAAGTGGTGATGTTTAGAGTAAAATTTTGACTGTGAATACAAAAAAAGTAGAGGATGTTGGTATATATAGATGATTGTTCCTTAATCGAAATATAATGTCTCATAATGTTTTTTCTATTATTCCCCCAACCCCCTTGAATGAGCGCATAGACTTCACTATCATTCACATATAATAGACCTTATAAGTGATACGGCATTCGACGACCTCCTTATTTGAGAACAACAACAATGATTTATTATGAAGCATTTATTTCAGTTTAAAACATCTCTTATAGATTGAGAAAACATAAGACAACATTGCAGCATAACCATTCTTTGAGTTGTTGGAATACAATCTTTTCTTCCTTGTTTTGATAAAAATCCTTTTGATTTGATACTAATGTAAGATTTCAACCATTTTTTAATAATATGTAATGAATTTTATATAAAAGTTCATAATGCCAATAAATTTTTTAAATGTGGTGCTATTTGTGGCTTTGGCTAGTTCATAAGTTCAATAGGATTATTTGGTTCATGATGGATTCCATATTGATTAATAATGAAGAATATATATGGAATAGATGTTTGTATCAATTTTTTTTTGGGTATGTATTATATTCTTTGCACGATTATCCCCATGTGATATTACATTGTGTCACATGTAGAGACCATTAAAAATGTTTTTGGGTGGTTTTGGCACACTATTTTCTAACTTTTGTTAAGGAATTAAGGTTGTAATCTAAAACAAGTCAATGGGTTAGGTATTTTGGATGTCATGGGATCCTATATATTGTATTTTAAAGGTGAATTTAATAAAATGAGAGTTAGAGGTGTGGATCTAAACGTTTGTTGGTTTTCTCAGTGAGGGTTTTGAAGGTAAATTTTTGAGTATGATGTGTTATCACTATTGTTTTCATTATGTTTTATAAATAATATGTGTATGAATTTATGTATTGTAGAAGTTTAAAACGTACATTTTGTATCGGAGTAGTTATGTGTTTCATGGGGATTCCTTTGTTGTTAATGGTTTGGTTATCTTGGGTATGAGATAAACTTGGTTTCAGTGGGATATTTATAGTGGTGATCATTATCATGGAAGAAAATGGTGAGTAGTTTTAAAATAGATATTGAAAAATTTGATGGGAATTTTTTTTACCGATGGAAGCTCAATATGGAGAATATTTTGATAGACAAAGATTAATGGGTTGTTGTGGATATGGGTACTGCACCTATATGTATTTAGTAGAATATTGGACAAAGTTGCATAGGAAGGTAAGGAGCACAATCTGGTTATGTCTTTCATATTTAATGTTATTGAATTCTTCGAGAGAAGACACAACCAAGGTGTTATGGGATAAGCCAATGCTTTATATCATTTTATATCCCTAGTAAATAACATTTTATGAGAGCGTACGTTTTCATAGTTAGACATAATGTTAGAGAGTATTTATCGATAAGCATTGTGTACATAGTTTTGAAATGTTCAACGTTTCGAGTGGACACTCCACCCATCATCAGGGACAACTGAAAGGTCATTTTCCTCCTATTAGCGATAAAAAATACCCCGGTATTTTTGATGTGTTGGCAAATGTCTACATCTCCAATTTCCCCAATCAGCTTACATATGCTCCCATTGATCTTGTCGCCAAAGATTCCTTTGTATTTCTTATAAACAATCCAAAAAAAAGGGTGTGTGAATGTGTTATACCCTAAGCCTTCTCATATATACTCGACTCCTCATTTCATATATTATAAAACAACTCTAAGCATGCTACATATCAAAATATGTGTGTGCCAAGTATACATGTCATCCCTTGAGTCAAAGCCACATGGCAAATCAATGTCAAGAAAGGGAAATACATGAGCCAAATCTGAGGTTGAGGTCGCATAAGAACTTCAAGTTCACATGTCAAATATATAAGCCGACAGAGGCCCAGTTCAAGCGCCAAGATTCCACATTACTCATCAATTACATGAAGGGCATATGGGTGTAAATAAAGGTTCTAGATTTCTAAATCCCGATATATATATGAGATCTTATTTTCTGAGAAAAATAAACGCAGACTGAAATGCAAGTGGTCATTCACTAGAGTTGTGTTGTCGACGGTCACAACAAATGTAGGATGATGGTGTGGTAGTTGTTCTCAAACATGGAGATATTATTGATGATTCAATGGGAGCTTTTGATGCTTTCAATTTAGCTGGTGAAGGCATTGCTATTTTTTTGGTCTAGGTTGTAAACAACGCAGGTTTGGACCTCCTTTGTTGTTTTGATGACAATGTAGAGACAAAGATTGCAGCATGCCATACTGAATCATTTCTTATAAGGAATATGGTGTCGAGAAAACATTTACATCCAAAAAGTTCAACACATATGAGCCTGCAACTTGTCAAGTCTAGCACAGTTTCATCAACTCCAGTTCACATATCTCTAGAAGAATTTGAGTTACGACCCTGAGAACACACTTAGTGTCTGAAAAATCTGAGAAGAAAGCTCCTGGAACATAAGTTGTGGTTGATGTTTCCAAAAAAAATGAGGATTTCCTCTCTGCTAGCATTTCCCCTATGGTACATATACGTAACCCTTATGCCATATGCTAAGCAATTGTACAAGTTTTTAGGTGCCCGATCTATGTGGAAGAAGTCCTCAACAGCTTCAACCATGGTGAGAAACCACAATGAAATGTATAGAACTTCAAAGAATGAATTTGAAGTTGAGCTTGAGGATGATCCTGATCGTGTTCTTAGTGGAACTCTCAGTGAAAATAGCTACACAATTTCAACATGAGTGGAGGCCCAAAAGTTTCGTTACTCTTTCTGGGAGGTGGACACCAAAGCCCTTCAAAATGGTGCAAAGGTCCAAGCTATAAATCAAATAACAGGCACTAGGCCATCTTCAAGAAGGGGCTACAAGCAAATATCATTACTATCCATAATCACCAGGCCAAATCAACAACATCAATTTCCCAACGATTGTATGTGTTGCAACATCGTTGATGCAAACAATGAATTTGATTTGATCACGAAAGGTTTTTTTTTTTGGCCAAAGCATAGCTTTCAGCGACACATGAAGCGCATCTACAAACAGTTAGTCATTGAAAAGCAAAGCTTTCACCGACTAACTAGCAAATTTCAAGGCAGAAGAACTGGTGAAACCGTAGAGAAGGACAGAGTGGTATTCTTCTTGCACAGATCTCAATTTGATGTTTTCAAAGTGAACGAGGATGGTTTCTATGTTAATAATATAATTAAAGAGATCTCTTTTAGTGTTCTATTCCATTTTTTGAGATAGATGTTGAGACAAGAAGATAAAGGAATTTTACTATTTTCGGTCAAAGATATTATAAGTTGTTAAAAGGAAATCTTCAGAATGAGAAGATTAGCTTCCAGATGTCAATTGAAGATTCTAGAAGTCATAGTCATCATCCAGCATACGGAAGCAGCTATCAAAGACTTAGTATTAGGATATGGTTTGACTTCCCTTTTTAAAGGATATGTTCCTATAAGTTTGCAATTAGTTTTATGATTATACTATTTTTAGTATTCTCGATCCCTCTTAATAGGATCTCCAATTGTTATGTAAAGTCTATAAATCCTATGATCTCTAAGAGCACCAGGTTCAATTTTGGATACAGAAGATACTATATTGTAAACAAACTTTTCCATATGATAATACAAATCACAGTTTTCTCTCTCTATTGATGTCAGATTCTCATCTCTCCTTCTGTACTCTTATTCAAGTTGTTTTAGTTGCAGAATGACTGTCATCTTATTGGTTAGCTCATAACTTGATTAATAATTTCTTATCATTGTTTATTAAAGCCTACATTTATATTTGGTTTATAAGCATTGTTTTCTCACCCACTTTAAAGCTATCATCTGATTATTGATCCTTGAGAGCACTGGTTCATTTGATTCTCATTTTGACTATATGAATACCATACTATAATTGAGTTATCCCATTGATCCACAAATATAAAATACAAAAACAAGTTTACCTTAAGTTACCAAGCATCTTTGTCTTACAACCTCAAAGAGTTTCTTGGAGTGATAACAAATTGGCATCGTTGCCGGGGAATGAAGTGTGAAGTTTCATCTTTCCTGGGAGACCACACAGAGCTGATCCATTGATGATAGACAAGGATCAGACATCAAAATTGGTTGTAATCATCTATCTGGTGACTCCATGAAGGACATATTCAATAGTGACTCCATTGTTCAGAAATCTGTTGGCGACTCCACTGGGATGAAATGAACAAGAGGTATGCTTTTAGAAAATTTTCAAGTATTTTTGGTTACCCTCATCCAGTTCCTAGTAAAGATGAATGGAAAAGAAGTATTCCTAGATTTCGAGGAGAAGAATGGGAAGTACCAGCTGAACACCTACTCGATTTTCATGATATTATTAATCGACTTGAAATTATACATGAAGATGTTCAAATTAAGCTTTTCAAGCAATCATTAGAGGGATTTTCTCTTGATTGGTGCCAATCTCTTCCAAATGCAAGTATTAGCTCCATGGCATACTTTCATGTTGCATTTCATTCATTTTGTAAAGGAAAGTTTTCAGTTGACCTTCTTTATCCAGAATGTTGTCATGAATTTAGTGTGTTGAATAAAGATTCAGATTATGAATACTTTGCTGCAGTAGAAGATATCTCTCATCATGATCAAGATATTGATGATCTACATTATGATAACCATAATGATGCTTTTACCATTGTATCAAATGCATATACTGACTTAGGTTGTCATGAAAATGAGATTGTCCCATTTGAAAACTCCAAAGATGATTATCAAATTGACACATTAGCAGGTGATAGTTTCAGATCTGCAGTAGATTCAAAGGGAAGCCCTCAGTTTTTTGATTTGAAGACAAAGGCAGATTTCATCAAATATGAGGAAGAAGGTGAGCAACATAAAGTTTCAGATCAGCAGTTGAGCTTGTATTTTCATTTGATAGAAGAATAAAATTTCACATTCAATATTGACATCAGTGAAGGCAACAAGCAGCATGATTTTAGTTTTCAGTTGGAACAACAGCATAAAGAGGTATTTCTTTGTGGATTTGATGACCCTATTGCTGATTATTTGGAATCTATGAGCAACATATGTGTTAAAGTATTTTTGTCATATGAAAGTTGGTTTTACCATCTGTTCAAACCACTTTTCTATTGGCTATACATTCCATTATTTTTGGGGTCAAGACCAAGAACAGGTTCAGTAAACCAGTTTATGATATGGCTTCATCGGAAGGATGACTTCACTTGATCAGTTTTCCTCTACTGATTAGAAGTAGGAGTAGAAAAGAATAAGCTCGTCTACGAGCAAGTAGACTTTTCAGTTATTGGTTGTTGAATAAGCAAAGTAGGTTATAGGTTTGCAGAGATCAGTTGTACATTCCAGATGACTCCATGCCCAATGATTAAGGCGACTGGAACTATTAGGTTCTTGGAAACATCGTAGGGAGGTCTCCATCCTTGTTGGAGCCAGATGTTGAGACAATAAGATAAAGGAATTTTACTATTTTTGGTCAAAGATATTATACGTTGTTAAAAGGAAATCTCCAGAATGAGAAGATTAGCTTCTGGATGTCAATTGAAGATTCTAGAAGGCATAGTCATCATAAGACATACATAAGCAGCTATCAAAGACTTAGTATTAGGATATGGTTTGACTTCCCTTTTTAAAGGATATGTTCCTATAAGTTTACAATTAGTTTTATGATTATACTATTTTTAGTATTCTCAATCCCTCTTAATAGGATCTCCAATTGTTATGTAAAGGCTATAAAGCCTATGATCTCTAAGAGCACCAGGTTTGATTTTGGATACAGAAGATACTATATTGTAAACAGACTTTTCCATATGATAATACAAATCACAATTTTCTCTTTCTATTGATGCCAAATTCTCATCTCTCCTTATGTACTCTTATTCAAGTTGTCTTAGCTACAGAATGACTATCATCTCATTGGTTAGCTAATAACTTGATTAATAATTTATTATCATTGTTTATTAAACCCTACATTTGTATTTGGTTTATAAGCATTGTTTTCTCACCCACTTAAAAGCTATCATCTGATTATTGATCCTTGAGAGCACTAGTTCATTTGATTCTCATTTTGACTGTCTGAATACCATACTGTAATTGAGTTATCCCATTGATCCACACATATAAAATACAAAAACAAGTTTACCTTAAGTTTCCAAGCATGTTTGTCTTACAACCTCAAAGAGTTAAAATTTTATGAGAGCGTAAGTTTTCATACTTAGACATAATGTTAGAGAGTATTTATCGATAAGCATTGTGTACATAGTTTTGAAATGTTCAACATTTCGAGTGGACACTCCACCCATCATTAGAGACAACTGAAAGCTCATGTGCCTCCTAAGGATGAACAATGTAGACTTAATGATAAAAAAATCCAAATTCCTTCAATTCTATGGTATGTCAATTGTTGTCTACATATATTAAAATTTTAGATGAAGATAAGTACATTAGTTTATTGTGTTCATTTCTCGATCCATGGGATAACTATCGGTAGTAATGCAACCACATTAATTTTTTATGTCGTGGTTTCATGCTTGTCATCAGAAGAAATGAAGAGGAAAACCATGGGAAAATATAGAACATATGCCCTATCTATAAGAGGATGCACCCTGGATAGAAATAAAAATAAGTCCTCGACTGGGAGATCTAAATCTAGAGGTAGATCTAAATATCCAAGAAAATCCTTAAATAAATGTTGGAAATGCAGTAAAGCTAGGCATTTCAAGAAGGATTGTAGATAAAAAAGTGTTGAAAGAGGAAAGGGATATAATATGTTTCTTCCACATAAAGGAATTCCTCGTTAGAAGGAGGGATATGTACTTTTCTTCTTCAATGACACATGTAGATCATGATGTATCAATGATGGATTTAGGTGCTTATTTTCATATTCTCCCCATAGGGAGTGGTTTTATAAATATAAAAAGTATAATGAAGGTGACATTTTAGAAAGAGATGACTTGACAACTAGAATAACAGGACACAAAAAGGTCATGTTGCATCTCAAGGATGGAAGAAATAAAACACTCCTCGGGTTTTTGCACATTTTACAGCTAGAAAGAAACTTCATGTTTCTAAGTAAGATGAGTGCCAAGTGTACATACTTTTTTCAAAAAGGAAACTTGTAAAATGGCTCAAAGAGTAATGGTGTTGATGAGGGAATTTTGGAATGGAACTCTATACAAGCTATTGGGAATCACAATTAGTAATGGGTGTAATAGTTGTATTGTTTCCAAGGGTGAAGAAGAAAAAACCTCTATGGTTTGTAGAGGAAAGAAAATGGTGTAGCATCAATGACTAGGACATATTGGAGAGAAGGGCCTTTAAGAACTACATGATAAACATATGGTTGAAGGTATGCACAATTTTTCATTGGATTTTTGATTTCCGTGAACATTGCATATACAAGAAACATAATCAAGTAAGATTCTCATCTAGTACTAGAAGAGAATTTAAGGGATCCAAATTTAGTGTATAGTAATGTGTTTGGACCCATTCATATTCCATCGGTAGGAAATATGTGTAATATATTTGTTTCATTGATGAATTCTTAAGGAATACATGGATTTATTTCCTTTGAAAGAAATATGAGGTCTTTTGTAAATTTCAAGAGTTTAAGGATCTTGTGGAGAATCAAATAAAGAAGAACATAAAGGTGTTGAGAATAGATAATGGCAGACAATTCTGTAGGAATGAATTCAAGGAATTATGTAAGAAGTGCAATATAGAAAGGAAAAAAGTTACTCCATAGACACCTCAACAGAGTGGGGTTGCAAAAAGGATTAATAACATGCTAACAAAAAAAGTAAGGAGCATGCTGAGTGGTGTTGGGTCAGGACATAAATGATCCAAATTTATGAGCAGAACGAAATGAATAACATAATGAATACAATAACATAGATATATGAAGAACAACAACATATATCCAATGAACAATAACTTCTATTGAATAAATAAATAGGTTGAGATTGTAAAACTCGAGAACTGAAAACAAATTGCTTGAATGGTGGTAGCTATCTCTGAGAAGAGATGTGGATACTACACACATCCTCCTGATAAAAATGANTTATTCAATAGAAGTTATTGTTCATTGGATATATGTTGTTGTTCTTCATATATCTAATGAACAATAACTTCTATTGAATAAATAAATAGGTTGAGATTGTAAAACTCGAGAACTGAAAACAAATTGCTTGAATGGTGGTAGCTATCTCTGAGAAGAGATGTGGATACTACACACATCCTCCTGATAAAAATGATTACAATGAGGCTCCAGATTCATTTTTAACATTACTCATGAATGCCACAACCCTAGACCTCCAAACACCTAACCCTAGGAGATGTAACGCCAAAGGTTATGTGGACCTCGATGGGTAAGTTGGTACCTCAACTTCCCAAGGTCGTAATTTTTTCATACGACCTCCATTTTAGGCGCGTGATATCCTGTTGCAAAGGGTTTTTCGAGAACTACACATTACACCATCAAACATTGACTATGTCTATAGTTTGATTATGGAAAGCCAAAAAAACATTGTTTAGGGCCCCAAAACGACCCTCAAAGTACATAAAGATGTAATGACATGAAAAATTCCAAAATAAGACTTTTGGATTAAGTGTGTGGCCACCAATATCCACTAGGAAGTTGTGAAGGGCTTCAGACAACCCTGGAAGCATAGAAACCACAATTTCAAAGAATTACAGAAGAACATGTTGAACTAAAAGCCAATTTGAATAGGTGGGTGGCCACCAATATCCACCTGGATCATTCCTCCCTTCTTAGGAAGAAATGGTCTCCATTGCATTGAGTTCCCCCATCAGGTGAGGAAATGTTTGTTGAATTTGGCCCCAAATGAGCTAGTTGCCTTGTTATAGGAGCTGCCCTGCCTCGACAACCCGATAAAGTTGGATTCTTTGTTGAGTGCCCTTGACCTGTGTGTCCACTATTTTATGAATGGATGTATGTTCCATGTATTTAGGGTTGAGCTCTATTGGTGTCAATTGTTCTTGGATCTCCGAGGTGTCCAATAATGGTGAAAAATATGGTCGTAGGTGCTCCACATTGAAAACTGGGTGTAAGCCAAGGAAGGAGGGAGTCTTGAGGTCGAAAGCATTGCCACCTACAACCTTGGTGATAGTGTAAGGCCCACAATGAAGTGGAATTATCTTTCGATGGGGTCCTGTAATGAATTATTTTTGCAAATGTAACCAGACCTTTCCTCCCACCTGAAATTTGTGCGGTACCCGATGTTGATCACGATGTTGCTTGTACTTAGCATTGGCTTTCTGCAAAATCTCTTGGACTTGTTGGTTGATGTGATCAATTTGATCAATGAATATGGTGGCTTTGTAGGCCTCAAACTAAACATGGGAATATTTTGTTTGTGTGGTTGCAAGAGGTAGTGCAACATCAATGGGACCCAAGGGTTGGAATCCCAGCACCACCTAAAATAGGCTATGACTAGTGGAGCCATGGAGAGCCCTATTGTATATATGATGAACTTAGGGAAGACTCTCATCCCATGTACATAGATGCTTAGATTTATACATGCGCAGGATGTGCACAATCATCTTATTGAAGACCTTTGTTTCGTCGTTTTGAGGGTGGAAGGCAGTGGATTTAGTGATTTTGGTGTCCAACAATGACCAGAGACTCGACCAAAATATGCTAAGGAACCTATTGTATTGATTGGATATGATGGTATGTGGTATCAAAAAATGGACCCACACTCATTTGAAGAAGAGATTGGCAGTATCTTCCATTGTGATGTTTGTCTTGCAGGCTGTGAGAATGGCCATCTTTGAAAACTGATCAACCACCAAAAATACACTATCATTTATTTTCTTGGTGGACAGAAGGAAAGACATGTAATTCATCAAGATGGATTCCCAAGGCCTCTCAGGATTAGGAAGAGATGTGTATAAGCCTTGATTCTTTATGGTTGGCTTGGCAATGGTATATGTAGTGTAAGTGTTGATATACTTCCTGACGTGCTGTCAAAGTTTTGGCTAATAAAAATGTTTATGTAAAATGGCCATAGTTTTCTCCACGCCAAAATGTCCTGCCATCCAACTATAGTGAGCCTCCTAAATGGCATAACAATGCTTCCCAAATGTGAAAATCAGTGAATTCAAGATCACAATGATAAATTTGGGGCCACTCAGATGCCTCATTCCAATAGGAATGGAGCACGGTGGTGAGTGAAAACATGGGAGGTCGACTGAGGAATTCAGTAATAGGATTTGTGCTCCGTGTC
Source organism: Picea mariana (assembly GCA_032191745.1). Taxonomy (NCBI): domain Eukaryota; kingdom Viridiplantae; phylum Streptophyta; class Pinopsida; order Pinales; family Pinaceae; genus Picea; species Picea mariana. The sequence continues at coordinate 10,420 of JASDQU010219635.1, forward strand.
TTATACTTGATGTTGAGTTGGAACTACTACAAGTATGTGGACCATTTTTTATGGTGGTCATTCTGCAACTTCCCTTGTGTCTGTATGAACTACAAAGGCTTGTGATCAATGTGGATGATTCTCTCCTTTCCCAGAATTTAATGTTTCCATTGATGAAAGCCTTGTACAATGGAATACATTTCCTTGTCATAGGTGGGGTATTTCTGGATGGTATCTGAGAGTGTCTCACTATGGTATGCTACTAGATTACCATGCTGAGTGATAATTGCACCCACAACATAGTCAGATGAATCAGTCTCAATATCGAACGATTGTTGGAGCTGAGCACAAGAGATGCTTCATATCATAAAATTCTCATTGTTGTGCCTTCCCCCATGTGAAGTTTTCCCTTCTGCCACCCTTGGTCACTTGGTTGAGGGCCCATGTAATATGGGATAATACCAACACAAACCGTCGGTAGAAGTTGGCAAGTCCCAAGAAGCTTTGAAGCTCGGTTAGTGTGGTAAGGGATGGCCAATCATAGATGACTTGGATCTTGGTTGGATCCACATGTACCCTATGTTCATCAACAATGTAGCACAATTATTGGACCTTACTCATGCAAAAGGAGCATTTTTCCAAGTTGGCATATAACTTGTGTTGCCACAAAGTGCTCAAAACCTGCTGAATATGCTAGATGTGATCCTCCCAAGTTCTACTGAAGATGAGGATCTCATCTAGATATACCACCACAAAAGAGTTGGTGAAGGGTCTCAATACATCATCCATCAACCTCATGAAATTGGCTAGTGAATTTGTTAATCCAAAGGGCATGTCCAACCATTTGAAGCGACCTTCTTTAGATTTGAAAGTTGTCTTCCATACATTAGTCGATTCGATGGGAACCTGGTGGTAGCCAAACTTTAGGTCAATCTTGTTGAAGAAAGTTTCTCCCTTGATTTGGTCAAGAAGGTAATCAATTTGGGGATTGGGTATTGGTTCCTGACTGTGATTTTTTTTAATGATATGTAATCAATGCAGATTCACCAGGTCCTATATTTCTTCTGCACTAATACAATTGGGATTCTGCAAGGGGAGGAGTTGGGTCTCATGTGCCACTTTTGAAGAAACTCGTGGATCTGACACTTGATTTCATCATTTTCCATTAGCAAGCGATGATAGAATGGTCCATTAGGCAGAGGTGCACTGGGGTTTAGATCAATTGGATGCTTGACTTGGTAATGCATTAGGTACCCTGGTGGGTGAAGAGAAGATGTCTGTACTATTCCACGATCCCCTCCACCTACTTATACTGCAAAGAGAGGCTCTGTGTAGAGGCCACATATGTGGTGACAATCTTATTCTTACTCTGATCATAGATCACAAAGAAGATGAACTTTCGAGTCTGTGAAATTACCTTACTGCATTCCTTAGAAGAGATTAAATAAATAGCAGTAGGAGGCACTACCTTTGGTATCTTGTATAATTGTCTACCAAAAGTAATAATAACACTGCAGGGTCTAGACTCATACACAACATGTCACTTCAACAAATATGGATTTTCTAAAAGAAAATCACAAACTTCAAGGGGATAAATTCCACAAAATACCTCATCTTTGAAGGGATTGATGCCATAGGGGAGATGACACTATTGGCTAATGCCAATATATCTTCCTTGGTGGATCTAGCTGATGGTGTAGGGTTGCAGGTGTGGTGTCATTGGCAGGTCCAGCCACTTGATGACCTCTGTTGAGATCAAGTTCTTCTGACTGCTGCTATTGGAAATGAAATGAAGCAAATCCCCCTTTACCCACATCTATGAGTGAAATAGGCATTCCCCTTCCTCTAGTTTATCTGGTTCACTTGGTTGGACTTTGGTGGTAGAGATAGTGGTGCTCGGTTCGACATCGATAATTCACTTCCCTCCTTCTGGATTTGATTCAGAGTCAAAACATGCCTTTGACTCGAAAAATTTTAGCTCGACCACTAGTGACTTCCTGGAGCGACATTCTTCGGTGTTGTGCCAAGGGATTTTATGGTATTCACACCACTTTCTTGTTTCCTTCTTCGACTTCTCATTACTCTTCTTGTATTGCGGCTTGGACTGGTTGTCCTGAGAGTGGCCATCTTTTCTTTGTCGCTTATTTTGTGGGTTCGGGCCACCTTTGTCCTTCTTCGACTGTGAGGAGTTTTCAGATCCAAACTCTTTCCTCTTCTGCTTAAATTTTTTCTTTATCTTGACAACTTATCTATAAGCCGCACCTAATGATGCAATGTACAGAAACTCCATTTATGTTTGAGTGTATCTATGGAACTAGTTGCAGTATTTGAGCACAAAAAGGAAGGAAGGAAGTTTATATAAGTGCACCAAACACTACCTTGACCTCGAAACAAGGCCTTTATGGTCAAGGAAAACATCTCATAGTTATTTCCTGTAAAAGTGGCAGGTTGCGGATTTGAGGTAGAAACCGTTTTTTTTTTACTTTCAACAGATTTTCTTCTCTGACAAACTCGTTCTAGTAGAACCTGATCTGATACCAATTTGAAGGGGAAAAGGGGATGTTGCGTGCAGTCTACTCTGCGCAACGCAGTTTAAAATAGTGCGCACCAAACAAGCTACGCAATAAAGTTCTCAAGATCACTGCGCAGTGCACAGATTGCGAGATTATTGCACGCTGTGAATAAACACACTAAATAGAATGATTTACAAATGCGGAATATAATAGAGAAATAACACAGAAACTTGTCAGAAATACAAAATACTTGATATTAATGAACTTTGGCGTAATGCGCTCTGATTACAAAATACAGTGACAAAATGAGCTTCGGCTCTGATACTTCTTCTATCAACTCTTCAGTTGTTGCTGGTTCTTGAAATACTTCTCTGTATCCCTCTCTCATTTTCTCTATGTCTCTATCTACACATTATATTCTAACTAAGAAACTCAGACTTATATAAACTTCCTTCTACACTCTACACCTAGCTACAACACCTGCAGTCTATGCAACTAGCTACGGTATTTCTTTTGTCAACACCTGCAGTCTACACCTAGAGTGCACCAAACACCAACAAGCAGCCCGAGTACTTCTACATCCCCAGATCCAACATTAGCAAGTATGTTACCAAGAAAGACAATAAGTCTGCGCAACATCTATAATGAAGATGCAACAAATTCATTCTTAGTTTTTGCTCTATTTTCACAAATAGATGATCCATTAACTTTTGAAGAAGCTGTCAAAGAAGATGTATGGGCACAAGCCATGGATGAAGAAGTCAAATGCATAGAGAGAAATCAAACATGAAAACTGGTAGATGTACCTAATGAAAAGGATGTCATAAGTGTCAAGTGGATTTATAAAACCAAGCAAGATGCAGAAGGAAAAGTACAGAAGTATAAGGCAAGATTAGTTGCGAGAGGCTTTACACAAAAACCTGGAATTGATTACAATGAAACATTTGCACCAGTTTCCTGCATGGACATAGTTAGAACAGTGTTAGCAATTATCGCGTAGTACAAATGGCTAGTTTATCAGATAGATGTAAAGTCAGCATTCTTGAATGGAAACTTAGAAGAATAAGTATATGTGGAACAACCACAAGGATATCATGTGCTAGGACAAGAAAACAAAGTATACAGATTAAAGAAAGCATTGTATGGATTAAAGAAAGCTCCGAGAGCTTGGTATAGTCGCATAGATTCCTATCTCACATAGAACAGATTTCAGAGAAGCGAAAATGAGCCAACACTGTACATCAAATCAAATCAGCAAGGTAATGTGTTAATTGTTTGTTTATATGTGGGTAATTTGATATTTATAGGTGACTTTGGCATAGAATATTTCAAGTCAGTCATGAAGGACGAATTTGAAATGACTGATTTGGGGCTAATGTGATATTTTTCGGGAATAGAAGTCCACCAATCCAAAACTGGTATATTTATCTCACAGTCCAAGTATGCGCATGAAATATTGAAGAGATTCAATATGGTGAATTCAAAAGCAACACCAACACCTATCATAATAGGATTTAAGTTAAGGAAGGAATATAAAGGGTCCAAAGTGGATCCCACACTGTTTAAAAGACTCGTAGGCAGTCTTATGTATCTAACAACAAAAAAACCTGATATTATGTATGGAGTGAGCCTAATCTCAAGGTTCATGGAAACTCTAAAAGAATCACATTGGAAAGTGGGAAAGAGAATCATGATATATGTGAAAGGAACAAAATATTTTGGCATAGAGTACTCCACTTCAGAAGATTTCAAACTCATTGGATACACTGACAATGATTGTGGAGGCAGTATTGATGACAGGAAAAGTAACTCTGGGTACACATTTCATTTTGGAACAGGTATGGTATCATGGGCATCAAGGAACCAGCCCATAGTGACACTTTCTTCAGCAGAATCAAAGTACGTCGTAGCCATAAGCGCAACTTGTCAAGCAATATGGATGAGAAGAATTTTAAAAGATTTGTTGCAGAAACAACAAGAACCATCTAAAATTTTCTATGACAACAATTCAGCCATCTTGTTATCAAAGAATCATGTGTTTCACAAGAAAACCAAGCACATTGATACAAGGTATCATTTCATTAGAGAATTGGTTAATAACAAAGAGATCTGCTTAGAATTTTGCAGGTCAAAAGAACAAATTGAAGACATTTTTACAAAGGCTTTAGAAAGAGATGCATTTTATCATCTGCACAGTAGTTTGGTAATCCGAGCAATAATAGATGAGTGACAGTAAATTGAAAACTCAAATTTTTGATGTTATTTTCTTTTGTAACTCCACCAACTTATAATTAAGGGCGAGTGTTGGAAATTGTAATTACAAGTTGGTGAGATCTTCACGTCGCTGTCGATTTGTCTGTGAGTCGAAATCTGTCAGTAATCAAAATGTCAGTCAGACAATCTCACAAGTCTGCAAGTGTAAATTCACATACTTACTCAAAAGTCAGTCGGCAAGTAGGAGAACTATAAATGAAGCCAAATTCTATCTTCTCGAATTAAATTAAGTTGTTGAAGAGTTAGTTGTAATTATGGTTGAGTTAAATGTTGAGTCGGTCTTAGCTTCTGAAGGAAGTTTATATAAGTCTGAGTTTCTTAGTTAGAATATAATGAATAGATAGAGACATAGAGAAAAGGAGAGAGGGATACAGAGAAGTAGTTCAAGAACCAACAACAGCTGAAGAGTTGACAGAAGAAGTATCAGAGTCGAAGCTCATTTTATCACTGTATTTTGTAATCAGAGCGCATTGTGCCAAAGTTCATTAATATCAAGTATTTTGTATTTCTGACAAGTTTATGTGTTATTTCTCTATTATATTCTGTATTAGTAAAGCATTCTATTTAGTGTGTGTATTCACAACGCACAACAATCTAACATTATGTGCACTATGCAATTATCTTGGGAACTCTGTTGCGTAGCCTATTTGGTGCGTAGTATTTTAAACTGCGCTGCAAAGTCTGCGCGCAACATTCCTTTCCCCCTTCAGCATTTAGTTATATTAAGTTTCATTATTCATTGTATATTTTCCAACTAGCTAGGAACAAACATACAAATCCCTTACTTCTTTCGTTCCAAATGTTCCATGAATTTAATTTATGTATATTTATCAAACAATAAAGCTCATCACATGTTTATTTCATATTAAGCAACTAGACATGTGTTACATAGAACTAGTCAACTTGATGTGTTTGCAAGTAATTACTTACATAAAATCAAAATATTTAGCGAAAATCGATAATGAGAATCAAATGTACATTCAAACTTTTTTATTTATGCAATCTGATTCTCTTTTCTTTCGTTCGAATTGTTCACTAAATTTAATTTTATCACCCAACTAAACTCAACGTAAGTTTAGTTCACATTAAGCAAGTAGCCTTTTAAAGATGCGTTACGCAGAACTTGTCAACTTCATGTGTTTTCTAGTGATATGGTGAAAACCTATGATAGCTAATCAAACATACAATGGAAACATTTTTATTATCTAATCTGATTCCTTTTAGTTTTGTCTTGTCTTTATTTTCATCATTAAACCTTCTGTGTTCAGCGCAAATACTTCGTTATCTAAGTCTTTACAAGGGATGCATTCAATGAATGCAATGATACCTTTTAGGGAAGAAACACCTCCAACTAAAATGAAATGGAATCTCACTGGTTGAAACACCAATACTAGCATATTCAATTAAATTATTCTTTGTGTTTCTGTTGGAACAGATACCTGAGAGTGATCACTCAATTTGTATCTCGTATTCATTCCTGTTAATGTTGAGTTAACAGTCACCGGGTAATTTCAAATTTCACTGTTAACTTCTCGGCAAAATAGATAGTAGAAATTTGAAATCTTAAATAACTAGGGTGGCTTATAAAATATTGTAAATTTCATTTTTTCATATCGAAGACATAGATTTATATTACTGAAGATGATAAATAAATAATTTACTAGTCATATTTAATTCAAGTGTTTCAATCTGGTTCCATTATCTAAAATGAAGGATATTCTACTGGTCAGTTTTAGATTTAACATCTTCTTTTCTATTTTACTATGGATTCAGTGATTTAGAGGGATATTCATCATTACTAATTTTTGAGGCTTAAAAAAATAAACGTAGATTTACTTATTCATTACTCTTTCAGCACAATCTTAATTATCTAGACCCCGTATAAAATAAATTACTGGTAATATTTTCTTTGGATAGATAAAACAAATTGATATTCTAAAATGATAAATTTACAGTTGGCAAATTTAATAAGATTAAATTTGTTGTAATCTAGAAAGTTTTTAAGAATAAAATTTAAAAGAAGTAAAATGCTCGAACAATCAATTCCATGAAATCTGCAATTAATTGGATAACCAATTAATACAAGTTATTTTATGGCCTTCTTATGCTAGGGAATCTCTAAAATGAGATGGACCCATAGTAATGAGACATGTTATTTTTTGAGAACTGTTTTATTCTTTATACCTTTGTATTCTTTATAACCGAAGATAGAATTATTGTTATAAAAAGATTTCAGTCTCTTATATATAATATATTAGGTGACTTGTCCATTGGATGTACTTTAGGTCATTGTAAGAAATGATTGCTACCCTCTCTATCCAGGTTCAAATCTTTTATGCTAAATGTTTTTACTTGTTTTTCCAAAGTTTTATGTTAATTGTCTATACCTAGTCATTTTTGGTTAGTCTTCGTTTTGGTTGTTCTATCCCTACTCTCCTTTCTTATCGTTCTCCTCTTGGCATAAACAATAATGTTATTCTTCTTTATCATATGAATGATCCTTTGATAAAGACCATTTGTTACATGTACATTTAGTTATATTAAGTTTCATTATTCATTATATATTTTGCAATTAGTTTCTTTCATTCGAGATGTTCCATGAATTTAATTTATGTAAATTTATCACACAATAAAGCTCATGGGTGAGTGGACGAAGTTGGTCGACAATAAAGGGGAAGTTGTTTGACAATAAAGTGGCAATGGGGTGAGGAGGAATGTGCACTCACAACGTGTGTGTTTTTAGGCAAGCCACATAGGCACGTTCCCAAGAACACATGTGAATTCTTAAGAAAGAGCGTGTGTTCCTAAAAACATGTGTACAAGAACATGTGCATGTCCTTTTAAAAAAATTGAAATAAAAATAATGCAAGCCTGTACGTGTT